>WNYA01002077.1:0-50000 GCA_019512145.1 Engystomops pustulosus
CACTCAGGTACTGCGGGCCCAGGCTGTCTCCAGGCCCCAAGAGAAAAAGGCTAGGCCCCGGTGGGGGATGTTGCACATCAATAGATGTATAGATTAACATATGAAAGCCCTTCTCCGTATAAAATTTGGTGGGTGGTTTTGGTGGCCATGTGCCCCCTAGAATGTTTTGGCCCGGATCTACCGTCTAGATTATAATCCACTATTGGTTATACAGCTATTAACTTTTTATTGCAGAAAGTTGCTCAATATGAAAGATATTTACTCCTAAAAGGTAAATTTCTGTAGTGGAACATCTGTCCATTGCTGGAATTTTGGGGTGGAGTGTTCCAGAGCATTGCTCTGGGTGTGAAAGCATCACCATAAGTGCACCAACCTTCATAGTCAATCTTCTACAACATTAGCCATTGAAGAATCTTTGTGAAAGGCTCAGGATGGTAGAAGACAACCTTTACAGAGCATCTGTGTAACGTCCATGCCTATGTCGCACTATCCGCAGTTGGCGGAATAGATGGCGTTTATTTGTGAACTCTGGCTTAGTGCTTGTGTTTGGATTACCTGAGCAACACCCTGCTCTTTGCATTTTAGTCCTGCCCAGCAAGGTTTACTAGCCTGATAGACAGTACCTCCAGTGTGCTGCTGGAGGCGTGTCCGAGATCGGCCTTATATACCTGCCCATTCCTATCTTACCTGGCTGGTTATTTTAAGTCTGACCTGTGTATATACCCGCTTGATCTTGACCTGTCTCCGCTTGTCTGTTTGTATCTGGACCTGACCTGTGTATAATCTGCTTGATCTTGATCCTGACTTGTTTATATCCCGCCTGTACCTGTATCTTGACCTGACCTGTGTACAATCTGCCTAAAGACCTGTATATATCTGTTGTTTTGTCCCTGTCTCAGTCCTGTGTTTATATTCTGTGCACCAGTGTGAACACTGGTCTATTCCTGTATTCCCGTTACCTGTCCGCTCCACCATCCAGCAGCTGCCAGAATAAGTAAGTTTTCCCTTCTCAGGGACCGTCAGATAGGTTCCTGATAGTGGGTTTGCCCTTATCAGGGCGGTTCATCTGCTTTAGGCAGGGCCTTAGCCCGCAGGGACGTCGCAGGGTGAGTTCGCCACCACGTACCTAGTCTGACAGCTAGCGCCAAGCCTGGTTGTGGTTGCGCATTTGCTGGACAGGTGCTGACAATCTGTGTCTGCTTTGGCTCCTAGAAATTGATGAATAGATTGTTAAGTGTGTGTATGATCAGTTAAGACGTGTCTGGCTGTGTCGCGTCACACCTCTGAGTCAATGGGGGTTATTTATCATGCACCGGCGCTCATGCACTGGTGTATGATAATGTCGCTGTAACTCCAATGCAGCCCAATACATCAAGAGTCTCCGCTCCTGCCACTTGATGTATCCGGTGGCCGACTGTGCAGCGTTTATTTCTATGGCAGATCCAATAGTACTGTAGGGTTGTACCGGCAAAGCTCATGGGCTGTGACCCCTCCAGGCAGGGCATGTGTCAGCGTTCCCCAGACCAGACTTGGAACTACTGGGCTGAGCTATCTGGGATTGTCCATGCTTCTGGACCATTGCCCATATACAAAAGACACCTTCTGCCTAATTTATGATTGTGACTGTGGCAATAAAATGGTGTTGGTGCAACCTCCTAAATGGTGCAGCTTTGTTTATTCTACATTGTGCTGCATGTAGATTTTTTTTTACTGCTCCCCAATACATTGAATGCAATATTAACCCATTAACGACCGGACCCTTTTTTGTTTTTGTGTGTTTCGTTTTTTGCTCCTCACCTTCAAAATTCTGAAGCTTTTGTATTTTTCCCATGTATAGGGCTACATTCACACACATGTATGGGGGACGTATATATGGCAGACGTATATATACGACCGATATACGTCCCCCATACACTTCTATGGGCTCACGGCACACGTGCGCCACCGTACTGCTCCATAGCCCGTAGAAAGATAGGACATGTCCTATCTTTCTACGGAATACTGCGACATGCGCTGAGTGGGGCAGGGGTGAGCAGCACGTAGTACGGCAGGCATACATTGTCTGAATGTAGCCTAAAACTGTATGAGGGCTCATTTCCATGCATAACATATTGTACTTCATAGTGTCATTATTTTATATTCCATGCAATGTACTGGGAACCGGGGAAGAAATTCCAAATGTGAATTGACAAAAAAAGGTGTTTGTTTTGTTTTGTTTATTTATTGACATATCAGTTCTAAAAGGAAAGGAGGGTTTGATTTGAACTTTTAGTGTTTTTTCTTTTTTCTTATTACACTTTATTTTAGCCCACCTAAAGTACTTAAACCCTAGGGAGTCTGATCACTTGGGTTACATACTGCAATACTACTGTATTGTGTTACTAATAATAATAATTCCTTTATTTATATAGCGCACACAGATTACGCAGCGCTGCACAGAGATTGCCAGATCAGTCTCTGTCCCCAATGGGGCTCACAATCTAATTAATCTACCAGAATGTTTTGGAGTGTGGGAGGAAACCGGAGGAAACCCACACAAACACAGAGAGAACATACAAATTCTTTGCAGATGTTGACCTGGATGGGACTTGAATCCAGGACCCCAGTGCTGCTACTATATATACTACTGTATTTCAGTATATGGTCGTTTAGCAAGTAATCTCTAACCGTCTGCCTCTAACAGAGACTCCAGGCTATCATAGTAACTGATCACCACCTGAGCCCCTCCCCCTTCACTGTGATGTCGTGATGTCACAGGTAGGGGCAGCAAGAAAATCCAAGTCGTCGCCACCCCATGTGCAATTGCAATTTAAATGTCTCCGGCAGCTATGAGGAATCCACTATCAGAAGTAGATCTGGTTGTAGATGCCTCCTGCCTGCCTCTGCCCTACTGTAATTTAATAATCCTGGAACGTAACCTAATTTGCTAAAAACTTTACAGTAGTAATATGTAAATTAACTGCAGAGCCTACTGGGGCGTGGAGTAGCCTTAGCTGTCAGCGCCCGGCCAGGCTACTTCACGCCCAAGATCTACTTTTGATGGTAGATTCCTCATGGTAGGTTTCCTTTGAATAGTTAAGAACTAGAGATGAGCGAACATGCTCGTCCGAGCTTGATGTTTTCTTCTGCTCCTGCGCTAGTCGCTGGAGCAGGACCAGGTCTAACGAGGCAGATGAGACCCAGCAGCTCTGATCCACTCCGTTAGCTCTGGTGGTCACATGACTGCTGAGTCTACAGAGCCAGAGGCTCTACATTACTGTAACGCGATGATGTGAGGAACAGAGAAAGCTACATTACTGTAACGCGATGATGTGAGGAACAGAGAAAGCAGAAGGGGTAATAAACCGCTATTGCCTTCTCCCTAGTTAGACCTGGTCCTGCTCCAGCGACTAGCGCAGGAGCAGAAGAAAATTACCTTTCCTGGTTCCCACGGAGCAGCGCCTGCAGCTGTCTTCGGCCTGGGCCTCCCGTACGCGCCGGCTCTGAAGCCGGCACACGTGATCCGATGACGTCATCATGTGCGCCGGCTTCAAAGCCGTCGCATACCCTGCGGAGCGCTGCATCGTGGGACCCGGGACAGGTGAGTTGTAGATTCTGCCGCTATGCTGCGCTCTCGACCAGCGCAGCATAGAGGCAGAAAAGTGATCGATCCCGATGGTGATCAATTGTACCAGTGTCTTATAGCGACACTGGTACAATTGATCCGGGGGCCCGAGTGGGCCCCTCCAGTACCCCGGGGCCCCGGCACTTGCCCGGGTTGGCCAGGTGCTGGCGCCGGGCCTGGGAGCATTGCAAAGGCCAGCAATTTGTAAATGCCCTTATACAGGACCAGATCTCATGTTTTACATGGCCCAAACTTCCTCTTTCTCTACATTATTAGGGGGATAGAAAGCCGAGCAGATGGTGTTGACAGGATTGGTGATGGTGTCACATTCTCCATTTGCGGGGAGACCTGTGGCCTTGTCACTCAGAAGACGGTGGAACAGGCTGAGCAAACCAAAGAAGCGTCAGAGCCTCAGGTGTTTGTAGGCCTTTTTGGTGTCTCATCCATTGCAGCTTTATGTTTACTTTGCAGATGTCTGATCATACACCAGATTCTCGGATTGCTGAAACTTTGGCCACACTTTATAGACTGGTGGCACAGCATACAAATGACTACACACTGTCGATCCCTGTTGGTTGGCTTTGAGTGCTGGGTGTGCTGGGCAGTAGTAGGAAAGTGGAGACCTCTGGCTTACTGATGCACCTTGTCACCCTCTTGTATTTTCTTCTGGCTGACTTCTTGACCACCACCTCTACGTCATAAGTATCACTTCCATCCATGTTGGGTCTAGGACCTTGTCATTACCCCAGGCCTTGTCTACTACTGAGCCTTTACCGCTGCCCTCTTTCTCCATCTGCACATCACAGAAAAGTAGTTGGCAGCTGGGTTTCATAATCATCCTAGATCTCTTCTGATGGTCTGCAATCCAAACCCTTATTCTCAAAAGCAAGTTCTTGCAAGTCTGGGGCAGGTGGATAGATCACAGAAATGCAGCTAGGAGAGTCATCATACAGCATGAGTGACTGTTCCATGACTTTTGTCTGAGAGGGTGGGCAGTTTTGAAGGTGGGTGAGGTGGAGAGCTCTGCATTTTCAATAGCAGTTAAGGGAGGTGAAGATAATGCCATAGAAATTGATGTACTGACTGCCATGTAATTGACCAATGACCCAACTGCTTTTGGCCTATTGGGGCCTACCAGTATATTCTGCACCAGTATAGAGTGCCCCAAAAACCGTAATTATTTCAGATTTTCACCTGTCCCAAATCACAGCAGCCTCCTCTCCCTACCTTCAGTAACTGCCATGAAAATTCCCTGCCAAATCCCTGTCTGTGTGACTGACCCTATCAAGAGCAGCAACCTCTCCCTAGATCTGTCTCCTCTCTGTAATGGCGCCTGGACATGTGACCCTACCTCTCACACAGCAAACTGGTTGATTGGCTGCTCAGCGGTCAATAAACTAGGTGGCCGCGTTTTCCTCGCCATGTCCATTCATCACTAATTGTGAGTCAGATATTGATTCAGGAAATCACTAGAACAAAAAAAATATATCAAAACTGTGCATAGTGTTAGTATAATTCATTGTGGTTAGAATTCATGCACAAGGCATTAAAATAATCTCCTTCTTAATAGTATGGCTTAAACTGTAGCAAGCTGTCAGTATGGCTTGATTCCTTTGCCATGTGACATAAGTTTACATTTTATGTTGCCACACCTTAGAAAAAACATTCCATGTGCTCCTTATGTCATCCATACTTATATCAAAGAGCCAGAAGAAGAAGGAAGACAATCGTGGCACTCACCAATGCAGTCTTCAAATTTTATTCACAGATATGCAGGTAATACTGGACGCCGACATGCGGCAAGGCGACGGGCCGTTTCGCGCTGAGTAGCGATTTCTCTAGCCTCTGACGTCATCCTTCCGGGGCGTGCGCATTATAAGCGCGAGCCCCGAGAGGTTGTCATAGATACATAGCAACAATACAACACATGTGAATGCGTACAAACTTGGACAATCATTCATAACATACAGTGTATTTAAAAACAATAACAAATAAGAGAATACAGAAGAAAAGCACTTTTCCTGTGTGGAATTCGGTAAGTTTTTTTGCGGAACCCAGCGGTGTTATTTCAAAAGTCATAAGAAGACGCTAAGATCATTACGGTCATTCAGGCCGAGAGGGCCCATGGCTCTGCACCTCAATATCCACTTAGCCTCGCGGCGCAAGAGTTCTCTCTGGCGATCGCCACCTCTGGGATTCATTTCTACTTTTTCTATGCCCGCGAAGCAGAGTGGATTGGGTTCATTAGAATGGTGCAGCCTCATGTGCTCAATCAGTCTGGGACAACCGTTACCCGTGGACACCGAATGTAGGTGTTCCCTTAATCTCGTAAACATATTCCGAATAGTTTTTCCGATATAAAATTTATTACATGTACATATGAGGACATACACCACATAAGTGGTTCTACAGGTAATAAAGTGTTTCACAACAATTTTCACTCCCCCTAAGTTTAAGGTTTTTGCTTGTAAATTATGCATACAAAAGTTGCAGTGTCCACACTTATAATTGCCTCTAGGAGCACCCTGACTGAGCCAACTTTGTCTGGGAACGGAGTATCTACTCCGGACTAGCTCAGTACCTACTGTGGGCCTGCGTCTAAAGGTCACAAGGGGCCTGCAAGCTGTGATTTCTGCCAATTTTGGTTCCTGGCGGAGCACATTCCAGTGTTTATTAATAGCCTCACGAATGGCACCATCGTGGGGGCTAAAGTCAAAAGAGAAAGCAAATCTCGTGCCACCCTGGTTGCCACGTTTCTTTACGCTGGAGAGTAAACTCCGTCGAGGAATTGCATTGGCTTTGTTAAATGCGGTAAGGATGTCTTCTTTTGGGTAACCCCGTTGTATAAAGCGCAATGCCAGTTCCTGTGCTTGTTGTTCAAAGCGTAAACTGTCACTGTTAAGTCTTTTAAGATGTAAGAACTGACTAAATGGTACACTGTTTTTGACATGCGGGGGGTGAAAACTACTGTGGTGTAGAAGTGCATTTGTCGCTGTGGGTTTTCTGAAACCTTCGGTAAACAGCGTTCCATTAACCACTTTCACCCTCACATCAAGGAAGTCAAGAGAGTCACCTCCGAATATAGCCGTAAACTTCATGTTCATGTCGTTGGCACTGTTGAGGTAGTCAACAAACGATCGAAATTCGTCATGTGAACCGTCCCAGACCATAAAAATATCGTCCACATATCTAAGATATGTGCGTATATGTATGGCGAATGGGTTGCGCAGAGAGTGGACAAAGCGGGATTCAAAGACCGCCAGAAATATATTGGCCAAAGTACAGGCAACTGGGGTGCCCATGGCCGTGCCCACTCTCTGCGCATACCACCGATCCCCAAACATAAATGCATTATGGGATAATACGAATTCTAATGCGTCCCACAAAATCATATATCAAAGAGCCATGTGTTGTAATATAAGTGACTTCAGAAAATCTACTCACAATAAAGGAACCTAATGAATAACTATTACAAGTAAATATAATATGGCCATACTCTTTGAATAATCTGTATAGTGTGAATCATAACCCCTGGCCCTAACGACTTGGCCCTTTTTTGTTTTTTCATTTCCATTTTTCACTCCCCACCTTCAAAAATCTATAACTTTTTTATTTTTAAATGTAAAGAGCTGTGTGTGGGCTTGTTTTCTGCGTAACAAATTGCATTTCATAGTGATGGTAGTGAATATTCCATGCCATGTACTGGGAATTGGGAAAAAATTCCAAATGCAGTGAAAATGATGAAAAAACGCATTTGCATCGTTTTCTTGTGTGCTTGTATTTTACGGCTTTTACTGTGCACCCCAAATGACATGTCTACTTTATTCTTCGACGATCATGGGGATACCAAATTTGTATAGGTTTTATAATGTTTTCATACAATTCCAAAAATTAAAACCTCCTGTACAAAAATTTTTTTTTTGATTTTGCCATCCTTCATACTTTGGTGTACGGAGCTGTGGTGTCATTTTGTGCCACTTTTGATGACATTTTCACTGCTACCACTTTTTGGACTGTACGACCTTTTCATCAAAATGACAAAAAAGTGGCATTTTTTACTTTGGGTGCTATTTTCTGTTATGGGGTTAAACGCAGTTAAAAAACTTTATTATATTTTGATAGATTGGGCATTTGCTTTAAGAAAAGATACACAATAAAGAGTCTGGACATGTAATGGTCTGTAATGGCGCCTTGACATGGACATATATATATTCTCTTTTTCCATGTGTAGCGTATTAATTTCAATATCTCAATATCAATCTGTTATATCCATGTTAGAGTCATCCACTCTATGTGCTGTGTGGCTGAGGATGCGCTTATTGGGTCAGATTTACTTACCCGGTCCACTCGCAATCCAGCGGCGCGTTCTCTGTGGTGGATTCGGGTCCGGCCGGGATTCACTAAAGTAGTTCCTCCGACGTCCACCAGGTGGAGCTGCTGCGCTGAAGTTCCCCGAGGCCCGCCAGAATGCAATGAAGTTCACCGGCCTATTCCTAGTGAAGATAAGCGCGAGTCCCGCAACACATTTTTTTTTTTAATGCGGCAGTTTTTCCGAATCTGTCGGGTTTTCGTTCAGCCACGCCCCCCCATTTCCGTCGCGGGCATGCCAGTGCCGATGCCCACAATCCGATCGCGTGTGCCAAAATCCCAGGGCAATACAGGGAAAATTGGCACAAATCGGAAATATTTGGGTAATACGTCGGGAAAACGCGAATCGGGCCCTTAGTAAATGACCCCCATTGTGTCATTCTGACATAGCTGTGTGAATACTGGTTTATACTTGGTAACTGCCTTGAATGTTTCTGCACTACACCTGGCAGTTTCTTGCACCTATCATCCGGTTCTTTAGTAGTTAACCCACAGTGATTGACAATGTTCCTCTTCAATCACCTTCCAGACTGGGACCATGATTCTGTTATAAGCTCCTTCTTGTCAGTGCTCTATGCTTGCTATATTCTCAGTTTGCATCATGATCCTTGTACTTTGATATTGTGTTTTTCTGTACTCTGGGATCTTGACTTTCCTCCTGTATTTAGACTACCCTGCTACCTTGCAATTTTGAACTGTGTTTACCCTATTTGTTGTGACTCGGCTCTGGAGACTATAATTGTAGGGAAGGAAGGTCTTCTAGTTGTCTACCCACCACCTAGGTTGGGCTGGGCAATAGCAAGTAATAGCTAGTGACCGCTTATGGAAGGATAGGCAATAGGAATGGAAAGTTTGTTTAGCATTAGGTTTTCCTATCTGTGTCATCTGTCCCAAGACCCACTTTAGTTTAATTTTGAGTTTTTGAAGACTGCTGTACCCGAGTGTAAACTTAAAAAACTCTAACCTTGCACTCACTTCTCTATACAGTCTCTGAATGTGGTGTGCTGAGGCTACCTCACCAGATCCAACTGGATACAGGAACCATGGTAATTCTAATGGTAGAATGTATAAAAAAAATTATTTTGCTATATACTAATTGTTTTTTGGGAAATTCTTATAAGATAAAAAAAATAAAAGTTTAGTGAAACCACTGGTCACTCGGGACTAAGATATACTTGACACAATAAGTGTTATGACCAATCATACAGCTTTCCAGCAGACACTAATTCTCCTTTTTGGTAGAATAGACACAATAATTATCTCTAATAACTAAAAATAATGTGAGCTAGTTAATGATAATTATTCCATTTTATTTTAAGGACAATGTCCAATCAGTGCTCACATAATACCCGCCATACAGTATCTGAATTATGAAACCATTATCTTCAATGGCTTCAACAATCTGAGGGGCATTAATCGTTTAAAGAGTAACTGTAAAGGTTTTTTATTTTTCACAAATCAATAGCTCTTGGGATGTAAAACAACTTTGCTTATTATCTTTATTACGTATATGCAGTAGTTTCCTTGCTATAGCCCTCACATTACCCCATTGCTGTAATGGCTGCCTCCTCTCCTGATCCTCTCCCCTGTTCCCTATCAGTCCCTCCATCCCAGTTTGTGATTCTACAGAACTTTATCTGTCTCTCTCCTCTCCTTATGCTGCTCCCTTCCCCCACCTTGTCATCGGCAGTATCAACTCTGTCCAGATAAGCTATTAACCCTAAGTGCTCACACCTGCTATATACTGTAGGTACAAATGATTTCTACCATTCATTACATGTTCCCTGCTCCTCCATGTGATGGAAACTGCATATACATCCTGTATGTGTACTGTGCAGTGTTCAGTGGATTTTCATGTGGGAAAGTAAATGGATTTAATGCTAAATTACTTTGAGAGAGAACACAATGCATCATGGGATCTGTGGGCAAGCTAACTGGCCTCAGCCTGAGGGCATAGACTGGCAGACATCAGTCTCTGCCCACTTCACCTCTGGTGAAAGAGATTTTTGTTGCACACTTTCAGAACAGAAAATGCCATAACTTTGTATAGAAAAGGGCAAGCATCACAAAGTAGGCATCATTCTGTTTGTTTTCAAAGGGGGCATCGCATATAATAATTTGGTAAAATCACTATAGCTTTACAGTTACGCTTTAATAAATTTTATTGAAAAGTAACATATGATAACAAAGGGGAAGAGCAGGAGGCCCACGGAGAGGTCGCAGCCCCATAATGAAATATATGTAAGCGACAAAATACGCTCAAAGAAGCCACTAGCTCTATCAAACCTGGGGGCATTTAGAGGTAACGTGTTGTAAGAAAATGACCTACAGTTTGAATCATTATCCTGTTAAATGAAATCTATCATTAAAATCGAGCATGAATAATCCAGGGACACATACTCATAGATCCAGGCACATAGACTGTAGCAATCTTCTTATATTTGTTATCCTTGGCCTCCTTCCTTCTAAAATCAACTTTTAACATTATGCTAATAAACCAAAAGGACTCTGGGGAGTGTTGCAGGAACACAAAACAAAATTGTCAGATAAAAATAAAAAAAGTTAAAAACAATACACATTGGATACTTAAAAACAGTTAGGGAAAACAGAAACAAAAAACTCTTGCTATGTCGGTAGAAGTTCCTTGGCCCGAGGACAGTGCATGGAGAGCAATCCAGTCTTCTAATGTATAGAGTCCTCAGAACTGAATGCAGGCCGTGTGGCTGTTTCGATAATTTAAAACCCAGGAGATTTTTGCCCCCCCCCCTCCCCCTGGCTGTGATGTCACTGTGAGGGGGAGTTTTTTCTATCCTTAATGTCTTATTACCATTTACCTAACTCCGGGTGTCCACGCCTAATATTACGGGTGTACCACAATTGGCTGCCGCTAGGCTTCTCCTCCCTCCAGGAGCGTATCTAGATCCTATAACTGTCCTGTGTAACTGGGGACCCATATTTATGAATTATGCCCCAGTTATGGAAGGCTATGGTATTCCCTTTATCTGAATTTTGGAGGGCAAATACCACACAGTCTTTCAGCACAAGCTGGCCCAAGGTGTCAATTTTCCCACTTAGTGAAGAGCATGTTTCTCTAATTAAAAAGAGACTCCCTGGGGTTTGGAGACTCACTGCCCAGCCCCTCTTCCTGGCTGGTTGTAAAGCAATGTGTAACTTCAGCCATTTGCTCTGGCCAAATGGAGCATCATGACAGGACATGATGAAACAACACAAAAGAAAGAAAAGAAAGAAGAAAAAAACTGTACAGTGATAATACAGTATTTTTCGGACTATAAGGCGCACCGGAATATAAGGCGCACCATCAATAAATGCCTGCTAAAACGTCTAGGTTCATATATAAGGTGCACCGGATTATAAGGCGCACCTGATTAGAAGGATGAATGACCAGCAGGTGGCAGACCTGTGCACAGTTCAAGGCAGCTGTCTGTAAGTACGGGTTATATATAAGGATTTTTAGTGCGCCTTATAGTCCGAAAAATACGGTAGTTCTCTAAATAACTTACCACCTCAAACGCCAGATGAATGAAAAAGGAAAAACAACTATGATATATCTGACCAACAGAAAAGCAGAAAAAAATGCAGACACACACACAGCCAGACTTAAAGGTTAAGTCCACTTTAAGCACATTCCAGCTAATAATTTATATTTTTGGTGTAACCAAAAGTTATAAAATTTTCCATAATGCTTTACACATGCCCCAATTACAACCTATTTATTCCCATTAATGAAATTAGCTGTGTGTCAGCAAAGTTTTTATTCTTATAGTTCAAAGTTAAGTTCTTAAAATCCCCACCATTCGTAACTTCCCTGTGTGCTCTTCCAAAGTAACAGAGGAAAGTCCGAAATCATTGCCAGTTTCTCTAATGTAAGCAGAACTGTATATCCAAAAATATCCTGCTTATAAACAAGTCCTTAAGAACTAGCAGCCCCTTTTTCTACCTCACTATAGTGGAAAATATCTTGCCCAAACAGTAAACTTTGGCATTTTTGATCATTTTGTGATATCTAACATTTTATACAGATTTAGCTCTGAAAAAGTTGGTTGTTAACGGTCAAGTTGATGCCCACCATATGCAACTTTTTATAAAGTCACAAAAATTGTCTCATTCCCACAAGAGAACTTCTCACAATAGAACTGACTTGTTTAACCCCTACACGCAAAGGCCGTTTTCGTATTTTTCCACGTAAAGAGCTGTGTAAAGACTTGTTTTCTGTGTAACAAATTACTTCATAGTGACAATATTTAAAATTCGATGCCATGTACTGGGAAGCGGGGAAAATAGTCCAAATGCAGTGAAAATGGTGAAAAAACATGTTTGCATCGTATTATTGTGGCCTTGGATTTTACAACTTTCACTGTGCACCCCAAATTACATATATACTTTATTTTTTGTGTTATATTTTGATAGATCGGACATTTTGGGATGCGGCGATTCCTTACATGTTTTTGATTATATAATTTTTTTAGACCCTAGATGGTCCCAGTATATGGCATTTTTGCACAGTATTCATTACAATGAGCCACTGGATCAGCACTGACTGCGGGTGTTACCGGTGGGTGTTTGCTGCAGCAAACGCCCACCTTGTATGGAGATGGCTCAGCCCGTGAGCCCTCTCCATACCCCCGCAGCCGGCATGTGACATAATACATGTCGGTAAGGGGTGAATTACCAAATTTATCAAGCATTGTGTAACATTTGGTAAAAACATAACAATGTTTAAAAAATTGCCTTAAAATTCATTTCATGTGATTTGCATATGTTAAGTAAATTACTGATGAAGTGTATAAAAAAGATTTGTACTGAACACTGATAAAGACAGGGCAGGGAAGAAGGGTGAGCCCTGAGCTTCCCACAACCTCTGCTTTGCCTAATTGCCAGCCCTATGCTAAATTGCAGGTGACAACTGTGCTGTATTCCCTTCCCTGTATAAGTGCATAGTACTGTAGTATTAACAAACAGACACAAGACAGACAACAAGGCAAAGTCTAACACACTGGGTCAAAAACCATGATGGCAGTGAGGTGCAAGATTATACTGCAGAGTAGTCAAAGGTCAGAATCACAGCAGCAGAAGTCCACAAGGAAGAAAGTAAGATGAAGTCAATAACAAGCACAGGGTTGGAGTGACTGAATGCCACTCTTATAGCCATTTGTATGTCACTCTACTTGACATCTGAGACACATCACCAACTCAGAGGGGCTGCTGAGAACATTAGAACAGAAGAACTGATCTGCAGAACCTTACTCAAGGAAAAAAAGAAGGGTCAAGAAAGGTGTAGAAGGAATCTTCCAGTATTTCTTTCTATTATTTTTGGTTGTCTAAATATTTTCTCTTAACAAATATAGAAACACCTTTTTCATGGGGTCCTTGAATTGAAATTGAATATAACATTTTGGCACCATGGTCCAAGATAATAATGAACCTGAAAGCCTCGAGCTCTGGCACCTTTAAATAAACATGATTAATCCCAGTTCAGTGCAATGGGTTATAATCAGTGACCTCTGCTTTAACTGGGACGACAAGGAAGGCTTTAAATTATTAGGGCAGAAGTGATTTATCTCTTGGCAATAACAGGAGGAAACAAAAACTGTCAAATAGTGAGTTATGCTCCCGTTGTCACAAATTCTGCTTTCAGCAATTTACTAGAACAGACTTTTAAAGGCAGAAGTCATTTATGCACGTTGAGAAATGATGTAACAGCTGCCTTCTCCTTCACAATAGTCACATGCAGGTATGGCCAACTATAACATCCGCAAAGAACAAAGAATTTTATGTGCAGATATTATGTACTTTAATTGGACAAGAATCCCAACAGATCCTGTCACCAGAATTCCAGATATCCCAGAATACATTACTCACTATGGACCAATTTGTTAACAATAAGTTTTTTGACAATAATTTACAACGTGTACCACTCCAGCACCTGCAGAAACTAAGCTTTACATAACTCATATTGAAATGAATGCATTGTTTGTGGCCACATCACATTCTGAATTTAGTGTGTTTGTTGGGAGAGATGACAAAATATACTGTAAATGTGTTCATAGGGTTACACTTGTATTGTAAAAATACATAGAGGGGCACATTTACTTAGTTGTCCGAGGAGTTCAGCCAAAGTGCATTTTCCCAGGCTCGGACTGACCTGCCGGGATGCCGGGAAAACCCCCGATGGGCCCTGACTCGTCTTGGCTCCGCCCCCTCATTATAATATGTCTAATACTGATGTCTGGCCTCCTGCATCTGCAATAGCAACTACAGAGTGATCCTGCTGGTAGTCGCGGTGGAGGGGTCTCTCATCTTCCTACAATGCAAGTGACAGAAACTGTATATTCCACCTCACTGGCCGAGTGCAGGGACAGATGAGAGACTCCTCACTGTCTGCTCTAGCCAGCAGGTAAACATGGGGTTAATGCATCTGCCGCTGCTGCACTGGGGACCCAGCATAAAGTATCTCCAGCACTGGATAGTCTCAGCAGCCAATCACACAAGACCTGGGGAAGTTGTAGTTCTTCAGCTCACTCTAATTTTCAATAGCTTTACTTTAACCCCCCCTGCCATGTATACCCCCCTCCTCTGCAGATTGTTGAAAATGTATATTTTCCATCATTTGAAAACATATTTCAATAAAAACCAATCAAAAGGTTGTACATTACACATAGGGCACTTTTACTTAGCCGGTCCAGCTGCAATAAAGGCTGGGATTTATCCTTGTGAGCTGCTCCTACAGGTAGTAGTGACAGGACTAGTGACAGAGACCTGATGACGGGTGTCTTAATTGTGTAGTGTAGTGTCCATGAGCATAGTGTAGTGTCACATAGTTTTCACATTCCCACAGACTTCCACAGCAATGCAAATGTCAATTTAACATAGTCCAGCAATGGCGCACACAGCGATACGGTGCAGCACACGTGTGGTACGGTACCGCTCCGTGCAAATGGAAAAGATAGGACATATTCTATCTTTCCCCGTTGCCATGCATCGCTGTGGAGAGGGAAAAGGTAAACCCTCCTACTCTCCATCGCTACGACCTGCTGGGCATGCGTTCCTGTGAATGCAACCTTATTGAGTAATTGCTTTCTATGGATGTTTTCACATCTGCTTCTTTTTTCATTGATCCACTAGAAGCCAATGGGTCCGCAAGAAAGAACTGATGACAGTTCAGACTGAGTCTGGGGAACCAGGTTATGTTTTTAAACCGATTGTTAAACTTCAAATTTTTTTTGTGGATGTGGAGACTAAACAGAAACAAAATGCAACATATGTGCTTTACCCACGCCAATGTAATACCACCCTTAGCCCACGAACACATGAGTGTGGGAAATCCTTGTATCCCATACAGTGCACTGGCCAGAATTATAGATCTAACAATGTGCGGAGGATGGGAATCTGTGTTTCATAGTGATATTGATGCAAGAAGCCCCTGTGGAACAGTGGCATCAAAAGCAAACAGCTTTGTGTTTGATCTGTGATATTCTGCCAGCACCCAGGGTCTGACCAGAGTCTTGTGCTTCTAGCCACATGCTAGGAGCCACATTTATTAAAGTTTATACGCCAGTTTTCTGTCTGACTTTCCACTAAAAAAAGAACGTGGAAACTGCTTGTACATGTATTTATAAAGGGTTTGTACCTAAACGGACGTTCTAGTGCGGACACAGTCAAACAGTGCGGAACCTTTATTAATGCGACTCAACAGAATTGTGTCGCACCCACTATTTTAAAGGTGCAACGAAGAAAAGATGGTGCACACTTCCAGATGAGTGCATTCAATAATCTGGTACACCCTGCACATTGGTGATGCAAACTGCACATAAATCTGGGACAATGTACAGCATTTACCAAAAGTTCTACAGTCGGGACAGATTTTATTGAATTGAATCCAGTTTTTAAATGTTGATCAATCTGCAATGAATGAAATGATAGAATTAGACGTTCTTTTATGCAGGATGCCATAAAGCTGCTTTTGTAAAGTTAAACGTACTGCTTTGGCAGTCTGTGGTTGGATACTTCTACTTGCCGATTGGTAGCATAGACAGTGATAGGGGTCGGTGATTTTTCCAAGGTGCTTCTTCAGAATTTACACAACAGTAACCCAGTGGACACAGACGGAAAATTTTGGATGTATGCAACCCATACCATACCGTTTTGGTACAGTAAGCATAGAGTCACATTCATTTCAAAGGACATGTTCATATGAATGCCCGTACTGTCGACAGCATGGTCTATCTTTTCCTGTACTTATAGGGGTTGTACGGCTGCAGACATTGCCCCCCACTTTCTAGATAACCTATAAAAACTGACTACACCAATTCAATGTTGTTAACGATTCTTGGGGGTTTTACAGATAATTAAATTGCAAGTAAGGGTCCATTCACACGCGGTTTGCCCGCAGTGCGGGCATACCGCCGTGTGCTGGAGAGGAGAAGGAGGTGACCCCTCCTCCCTCCATAGAGAATAGTGGCGCACGGCCGCACACACGCCTAAAGATAGAGCATGCTCTATCTTTTTGTGCTGTGCGGGCTGGATTGGTGCCACACATGTGTGCCACCGTATCTGCGCCGCACCGCTATTGCCGTCTATGGGGACGCAGCTGGCCATGTGAATGTGCCCTTAGAAGGTTAGCAGTGTTTTCTACTTACCCATCTCCAGGGAAACGACAGGTACACATTCTGCAGTTTTGGCCGCGGATGCGTGGTTCGCACTCAGCGATCCGCGGCCACTTACAAGCGCCAGCATCCTGTGTGCGCACACATGTGCCACACACAATGTGATGCTCGTAGATGGCTGCATCCATTACATATATGGAGCCACATTGAGCCAGGGGAACTTCCAGAGTGTGAACGGCGGTCGTGCACGCTCCACAATACTAGCGCACAGCACAAGCAGCCAATGGCTGCTTTGCTGTGCATTCTGTGCACGAGCACACTGCTCCGTGGGAGCGGAGTATCATGGGACTTGAAGTCCCCATGCGGAGTGCTGCGGCCATCTTGATTCATCTATGCTGGCATTCAGGAATAAAAAGGTAAACCATTGTAAAAATAATGATTTCCACATGATTTAAGTGGAAAACATTGTATTAGTATGAGTAGGGGTGTATTTATGACACCCAGGGCTTTTTTTTTGGGGTTAGGGATCGTATAGCTCCTTTATGGCTGGGTGGCTGGGTGGGAGGGGAAGGGTTATCAGCACTCACCTCTCCAGTTGAACTGACAGATGTTATGCCTGGGTCCCGCCGCATTTAAGAACCGAAAATGTGTCGCTCGGGACCCGCTTACCTTCACTCAGACGGCCTTGGTGAATTCCGGCACGTTAAAATGCTTTTGAGCGCAGCAGCGCCACATACTGGACGGCGGAGGAACTACCTTATTAAATCCCGGCCGGACCCGAATCCAGCGCAGAGAACGCGCCGCTGGATCGCGAATGGACCGGGTAAGTAAATCTGCCCCTATATCTTTATGATGCATGAAGTCCTGTTCCCAGAACTAAGGTTGTTAGCTGGTTCACCTCGCTTGTCTGCTTTAACTCCTTATACACATAGGGGCGCATTTACTAAGGGCCATGGGCCAGTTTTCTGTTGGACTTTGCATGTTTTTTCTATTGCAAACTACTTGCACAGGTATTTAAGAAGTGTCCGAAAGTGTCACTGAAATGCTGTTATCTCCTTTTAAGGCGCCTGCAATGAAGTTGAAATGTGTTTGGGGAAAAAGTTCATTTTCTGGGCAATTATTGACTTTGCAATGAATTGCTGTTAAGCTGATCACTCTTTATAACATTCTGGAGTATATGCAAATTGCCATTATAAAACCTGATGCAGGAGACTTTGTAAAAATTTACATTTGTATAATTCTCAAAACTTATGGCCATGACTGTACATATACAGGTATTGCAGATCTAGAAATGAATGGAGCTTGGTTGCAGTACCAGGTACAGCCCATGGTCCGATGTGGTGCTGTTTTTGAAAGAAATCAGCCATGTCTTGCAGCCACCGGACAACCCCTTTAACATTTCTCAACCGGATACCATATTTACATTGTTAAATTTAAAAAAAAGTTCACTTTTATGTACTGCAGTGGCCAAGATAGTTGTTTTTGTAAGATGCGCGATAATCAACACGTCCATATTGAGAGGCATAAAATAGATATGTAATATTTCCATGAAGCAGTAGGAGGGCCCCCAGAATCAATTTCACTGGTGGGCCCTAGGCACCCCAGTCCGACACTGCATTTTCCGACTATAATGAAATCTGCATGTGTCGCTTCCCCGCTCAGGTCCGCCGGAGATCACCTTCTTCTTCCCGGTGCATGTAAGTGCTTGGGCTTGCGACAAAATTTGAAAGTCAAATCCCGTGCTCAGTACGAATCAGTTGGATCGTCTGATGGCCCTTCCCCCGATTTCTGTCGCATGAAAGCCAGCGCAGCCGCTCCACAATCCGATCGCTGGCGACACAATCCCCAGTTAAATACCTGTCCCAGCGGCGCAAATCCCGAAAATATCGGAAAACCAGACGAAAGTGCGGCCGCGGGACCTTAGTAAATAAGCCCCAGATTGTTCATTAGTAAGTATACCCCAAAAAGTGAAATAAATATAAAATAGCATAGTAATCTTGGAAGACAATTCAAATGGTTTATGTAAATGTTAAACTTTTTACTTTTTTTAAAATAGGAACCTATGCGTGTCATAAGTATTTACTAGTATCCGTCGAAGGAAACAGTTTAAATGTTTAACATAGCCCAAAAAGATAATGCAGGAGTTATGGAAACTATACTGGGGAATTATCACCATAAGAGATGCATTGATTTGCTTTAAATAGGAGCTTAGACATTATTGGAGCAGATCAGGAAATTGCTGCTTAATTTTAAATGGATTTTGCTATATACATGTAGATGGGAGGCTTCCCTAATGAATATTTCCCTTCTGAATGGCAGAGAAGGAAGTTCCCTGAGTCATAGCTTTTAAAATGTATTGGGAACCTGTGAATAATGCTACAGAGCATGCGGGGAGGATGCATGTCAGCATCCCACCTCTCTCTGGTTCCCCACGCCAGCTGTTATTTTTAACCAGGGGCAGACTGGAAATTTAAAAAGTGCAGTAGGTGGATCCAATTTTTCCATAGGTGGGGCCAACACAAGTTAACATACCAAAATTAGAGATAAGCAAATATAAATGGTAGAATGGGTGGAAGTGGGAATAAGCATATAATTACATATGTCAATATTGTGTTTATTGTTGAGGTTCTGCAGCAGCTCTGGTATGTGTTATGGGGTTCTGCAGCAGCTGAAATATTTATTAAAGTGGTCTGCAGCATATAACATATTTAACATATATAATAAGCAGCTAGCACAAATATATAATAATGAGCCAGTACATATATACAGTATATGTATAATAACCAGCCAGTGCACATATATAATAACCAGCCAGTATCAATTCACTGCCACAGCTCCACAGGCCTTTGAAGTAGCCTGTCTCTTCCCCAGGGTGGAGCCAGTTTGGGAAGTCTGCACCAGGTAGTTATGCAGGACTTCCAGCTGGATGCAAATTAATCCTCATTAGTGGCAAAACACCCAGCTTTTCCAAATCATTCTGCAACATATTAATTTTTACTCAATGGGGCACATTTACTTATCCGTCCTGTCGCGATCCCCGAGATGCTTTGTCCGACGAGGATTCACAGCTGCAACGATTCACTAAGATCGTGTGTCCAAATTCCTGCATGTGTCACTTCCCTGCTCAGGTCCGCCGGAGTTCACCTTCTTCTTCCCGATGCATGTAAGTGCATGATTGCGACACAATTTTGAATTTTAAATCCTGCGCGTTGTCCGAATCCGTCGGATCGTCCAGCGGCCCGGCCCCTGATTTGTGTCATGTGAAAGCCAGCGCCGATGTGCCAAAATCCGATCTCGTTTGACAAAAAGCCCTTCTAATTGCGTTGCACAACGGAAATCGTCGGATAGTGCAGTCTGTGGACCGTTAGTAAATGAGCCCCTTAGTAAATGTATTTGTTCTTAATGTATTCATACATTTCAGAAGGAATAACATATTGACAGCACACTGCTAAATACTAAGATAAGATGCTCCAGCGTAGTTCTATAATTTCAGGCTTATAAAGCAAAAATATTACATTTTTATTACCCTAACTGCTGCACTTCCAGAGTTTACCATGTAATGTTTCTATAGCTGTAATGGAGTGAGGGAATGGCTTGGATGGACTAGAAGGAAAGGCAAAGACAGTGAGCCCTAAGGCTAAATCCCAGCTGTCCCAAACCTAAATGGAGAACGTCAAGAATCCCTATCCTAAAGCTGATTGGACCAGTTTCCCTGACATCCAGAGAAAGAAAGACCAGTAGGCTGAGAATGATAAGCCGAGGAAGAGCCTGTCCATTTCAACTAACTTAATTATTAGCAGCCCAGAGCAAAATCAACAGGAGACAGATGGGAGTGGTGGAATTCAATTAAGTCAACCTGGAAAGAAATAAAAGAGTATTCAGTCTAGTAAAGGACAGAATGGAACCCAAGAACAAAATCACATTCATCTGTACAATGACACTGAAGCTCGAACAGGCAAAGTTGTTACAACAGCTGTAGTGGTAGATCTTAAAATCTATTCTGGACCTCATACCTCATAGCTTAAGGCTAGGGCAATAAATTATATATATATATATATATATAAAAAATATATAAAAGAGGAGGGTCATGAATTGTTCAGAATACCCATTCATTAAGGATGTCCTAGATTTGGCAAGTGAATAAAGGAGAGGCCTGTAGAGTACATCATGTCCAGTTAATAATTGAAAGGAGACATGATTAAATCCTATCGACAAAGCCCTTTTCCATTTTTCCGTTTTTAGAAAATTTATTTTGTACAGGCCTATTTTTACAGCTTTCCCTGTGAGGCCTAAATGACATATCAACTTATTCTTTTAGTTACTATGATCAAAGACATGCAGGCAGTCCCTGGGTTCATTATGTTTGTTGTTGAGTTAAATTTGTATGTAAGTCGGAACAGATATATTTCATAATTGTAACTCCAGATAGTTTTATTTGTCCCATTGTCAATTGGATTTTTTGAAATGTTATGCTGTAATGGGAACAAGGAATATCAATTAAACTTCATTACAAACACCTTACAGCTGATCATTGCAGCCTGGGACTATAGTAAAGTATCCACAGAGCTTCACCAGGGGTCACAGTGGGCAGAGAGGTCTGTAACTAGGGGTCGTCTGTAAGTCGGGTGTCCTTAAGTCAGGGACCACCTGTACCAAATCTAATGTATATAGTTTTGTTATGTTTTAATTTAATTCTGTCAAAATTCTGTCAGCCATAAGTTTTTTTATGCTTTGGTGTATGGAGCTATATAAGGCATCATTTTTTGCTGTACCAGTTGACATTGTCCATTATACAATTTTGCAAACTTTCAATCACTTTTTAGGGTTCGACCATGGCACTTAAAAAGTTAACACCCACGAATGATGCCAGCACCATAAATACAGATTCTCCAATGGCCAACAGCACTCACCGATTCCTTGGTCATTGGAAAATCCTTTATGCTATTTCTAATACATCAGAATGAGCAACCCATACAAGGTAATCACATCTCTGAAAATCTTAAATTGCGTTAATTGGGAACCAGGATATTTTCCTAGTGTTTGTGGCTACTGAGTAGTGCCGACATATAACTGTTACTATTGGAACCATAAATACAGAACTGACCAATACAAAAAATGTGGGAAAAGACAAGGAGCTGCTTAATCTAAAGAAAAAAGTTTTAGTGGGGGTGAGGACAGCATTGAAACTCATGCCAGCAATAAAAAAAATTTCCTTTAATTTTAGTTTTCATTCAGTAGGGCCACCAAATCCCTCTCTTTATCCCTTTCCTAGGATTACAGCTGTGACATAGGTTGAGTCCACCCAACCATACAGTAATTGGCTGAACTTCTTTGGAAAATTTTGGGATGACTTTTTTTAAAGTCTGAGAGTAGAACGCCATTTGTATGTAAGAATGCTTTAAAAGTCCATTTTCTCGCTGGTAGACTGTCCAATAACGCACCCTTGTTACCTGAAGGGCATAAGAGATCCTCTTTTTGCTTCTTCCAGGGCCTCCATTACATTGAGAAAATGTAAACACATTCAAATGAGCCCACATAAAACATTCAAATGAGCCCAAGGTGCTCAACGTCCCGTCTGACGAGCCTCCTGGCTCCTCCGAGATCTAATTTATGCATGCCCCCTCCTCATTGTTATTCCCTGCTACCATCCCTCTCTGCGGCCAGACAAACGGTGACGCCACCCGGCTGTCTGGAATTCTCGCGAAGGAGCGAGATCTTCCAACCTGTGCAGCTTGGTTGGAACTGTGAGGATCCCTCATGCCCTACAGGTAAGGAGGGTGCGTTATGGGACCATCTACCACTGAGAAAATGGTGATAGATGTCCTTTAAGCAGTAATATATAGAACTCACAAAAGTATCTGAAACAATAAAAGTAGCAACTGACAGCTGCACGTAGAGAGCTAATTATTGAAAAGCTGGTAATGAAAATGTTCATCAGACCAGTCCCCAAACCGCTTTTCATAATCCCATCTGTAGGTCTGTAAAACGGAGAATTAGTTGTAGTAATTGAGATTGTTTTGCGTGATTAAATGTAATCTACACAACATCTGACAAAGTTTTAAGAGTTATTTTTAACTAAATTTGGAACTGTCTCTTGAGATGCTCCCCTGAGTGCTTTACTGTAAAAACATGATGTTCTGTGCTGAGTCCCAATTTCTGCTGTCAGAACACCTGCTGAAATGAACGCAGCAAAGTTACGAAAATAAGAAATTGATATTCATCCGAAAAATCATTTCATGTTTAAAAAAGGATCCACTTTACTTTGATATAATTACAGTATATATGTATGTATTTAGTAGTATTTGTGAAGTTTTTAAGACTGTGTTCACTAATAAAAGGTACTGTTAGGAGCCTCTGAGGTAGATTTTTTTGAAACTAAAAATAACCAGAAGGAAGCCAAACAGACCCCATCATAGTTAATTGGATATTTTGGTCTCTGTTTCTCTCTGTCAGATTACTGCAAGTATCTGGCACTTACATTTTCCCTTGGTATAACAAGGTAATTCTAATGCTTACTAATACTTAGTAGCAATTAGAAAAGGCCTGAAAGCAGGAGGAGGGTTGAACATTCTCTGCTGCCGACTGTCATTATATGGAAGTTACATCTCCGGGGAACTCCATGAGGGTACACTCAGCAGAGGCCGGGAATAGATGCAATACTGTTGCATCCGTTCCCCATAGGCTCTAACGGCCTCCTCTGAGTTTATATTACACTCAGCAGGAGGAAGCTCGATGAAAAGACATAGCTTACTATGTCTTTCCATCCTTTGTTTCCCACAGTATGTGACGCAAAACGGACCCCTCTGTCTACAAGATGAAGTTTATGAAGGTTTGAATATAGCCTTGCCTATACACCAATTGCTTGGCTTACTGTGTTGCCAAAACAGAAATAAGTGATCTCCCTTAAGGTCCATTCTACAACCAGGTCATCAGCAAAGAATCCCAAAGATTCATGTACTTGAGCTGCCTACCCATTGGTATTTTGACACCCTTGAAGACACTTACTTGATGCCAGGGCTGAGTAACTAAATGCAGATCATTAGGGTCCTATGGAATCGGACCTTCTGGGAGCAGATGTTGTTTTGTGACATTTTGTAAAAGTGCCCAATTATTGCAGGCTATGCAGAAACCTTTCCTCTGTGACCTTTGTTCTTTGATGATATACTGATGATACAGGACTTATTTCTCAGCAATAATCCCAACCAGGCCAGACTCACTCCCTAATCCCAGCCTGTAACAATTGCACTGCATAGTATTATATATATATGCGCTCCCCTACTTAAGAAAATAATAATAATAAAGCTTTACAGTTAATTCTGGTTCCTATAACATTTATAACATCCAATTATCACAGAGACCAAAATAATTTTGACTGGGGTTACAACTATAACATATACAGTTCCGACTAATAATCATTATTACATAAATAGAGCCCGCAATTATGATGAGTACCTCCAAGATGAATAATATATATGAACTTTAGGATATATATTGCCACCATAATAAATTGAGACCACCCATAATGAATCATAATATTGTCCCACATAAATAATATTCTATGATACCCCAAAAGAAATCAAAGTTAAGAAAACCTGATTGATTAATTTCAAAATTCATAACAAAGAGGGTCCAGCAGCATACGTCCAGCATTAACAACGCACACTTGTATTTTTCACAAGGTAAGCTTCTGTCCTCAGTTGCGGCCCACTTTCGGAGCCAACATGGTGGCAAGAGTAAGGGTCTGCAAGTGATTGGTTTGGATAAGATCCGCCCCAATATGAGAGGGGGCAATAACAATTTAGCATTGCTACGTTGTGAAGCCCAATGGATATTTAGACTTAATTGTCTCTCTCCCCAGGGCCTTAATGAAGAGCTTTTATTTACAGGATTTTATAAACAAAGATAGAAATCGACAACCTCTTCAAAATTCTGCGGACAACTTCATACCTGGGCATTTACTTGAATTGATTGTTCTCACTTGACTCCATGCAAAAGGTAAGTTGTATTTCACCCTATTACCCCAAGTACACTACTCTGTAAAACTTTTATTCCTACCACCTAAATAACTTTTTCCACTATTTTCCAATTCTCTCTTTTTTCTTTCCCTCTCTGCCCCTTCCTTTCCTCACTCCCTGGTCTCGTTTCCTTTCTTCCCTCTCACATTTTTGGTCACTTGTGTTTGTTATAGTTGGACCCATATGGCCCCCTTTAGATATGGACCCTTCTGGTCCTCCTAACACCCATTTACCTCACGGCACTCCCTCACCCTTTCTTCACCTCACACATAGGCACACACACACAGATACACCTCCCCGGAACTTGATCAATTATCCATTATCTTTTAAGCATACCCACCACTCACCTGGTTCACATTAATCACCTATTCACATTTCACTCTATACACCAGCACGTTATTTTGTTCTTTCACTAATATATGTCAAAACCTTACCTTAATAATATTAACAATAATAACTTTTCACCTCAAGGTTTGACACTTATACTGCAGATACTTACTGCATATCAGGATCCAGAAGTTGTCCTCTTTACCTGGGATCTCAAAAATCGCAAAAAGTCCTGGCCACCATATCTAGGAACAACATCCTCAAGCTGACCAAGACACAGATAGATCCCTTGACAGGCTCTTCAACAATATGATTTGGCTTCACCTTGACAAGCTCTTCATTAGTATGATTTGGCTTCACCCATTGGTTGGTGGATTGGATGAGAACATGATCTTATTGTGCACATGGACTTTTTGGTTACATAGTGTGTGCACACACACTTTTCAATCTGGGCCCACTTACCTACCAAAATTGGCTTCTCCTCTTGATGGAAATATTGTTGACCAACACGATGTTTGTTCTGGCCCACTTTCGAAACTATACCGCCTGTATCTACCCCTGTCATATGACCGAGAAAATGTCTCCCTTACGCTATTTCTTTATGTAATATGTTTTTGACCTCCTCAGCCTGTGATAATGTCTAAGTTGATATATTGCATTTCTAATAACTCCATCAGATAGATCGTGACTCCCAGCCTCAGGTCCATAGGTTGTATCACTTGTGATGGATATTACAGACTAACCATATAGTGTATCTATTGGGCACTGTTTTTTATATACTCTGCATGAGCAATACTTATATTCTTTCATGACAAGTGCTTAATATCAGATAATAATTGCGACACAATTATCAGTAACTATTTAATATACATTTGAGTACCACAAGCGTCAAAAAACTTTTTCCTTTTCGACAGTCTTGTATACTCGCCAGTTGACCTGTATTCACTGCGTCTGGCTATACCTTTTGCATAGCGCCGCATACATTGTATCGCTCGATATTCTCTTTACAACATTGGTTGGCATTGTTTGACTTTATTTTTTACATAGCGATGCATATGTTGTATAGTTTGACATTTTCCTTTACATTGGCCAATATCGCCTAGTACTATCATTGAAACACTTGTTTGTTGCCTAGGCAACACTCACAACTTCCATACCCCGGCCGGGGATGCGCATGCGCTTGGTATCCGAGTCACTTCCGGTTTACGCCGATCCACTTCCGGTCATGCGCCGCAGACCGGACAAGACGCCAACAATTAGTGATTCACAACTTGGACTGTATAAAAGGTGAGACACTGCTGTTTAGGGCTCTATACCCCTGAGGAAGTTGCCCTTTGAGGTGACGAAACACTTGGGGAGCCCATTGCCGCTGTCTTTACTTACCTCCCTCTACTGTATGCGGACCTGTATGCGGTAAGCTCTCATTTTTTACCCTTGTTTACCCTTGATCATTGTCACGCTCACCATTGCATTGGCACCAGTATAGAATATTGCTCATTTACTTTTGCACTTTATTCTTGTGCTATGATCAGGCTGAAAGCTTTTTGGGAGGCGTATTGTCACTACTGAGTGACTGACAGTAGGCAGTCACGGTGTACCTGCACCAGGTCACTGTACATTGTTTTGGTATGTACATTATGTGTTTTAAATGATTTTAGAAATGTCGTTATTTGTCTGCTTTGTATTAATAAAGATTTGATGGTTTTGCAATACCACTTGAGCCGTTTGAATGCACTCTTTTTCTCTTGCTTGGGCTGTATCTGTTTTTTGTGCATTGGGCTCGTATATACTTGGGCTGTGCTACACCCGTCGTCTTTTTGTATTTCAAAATTCATAACATGTATTCGCTATATTTAAACATGATATGGAGCTAAATAAAATACAAAAATTGCTTTTCTAAGTACAAAGAGGCAGGGTTTATGGCCTAATGTGGCTTTAGATCAAAAATCAGCATATGACCTCCTCAGTCCACATACAAGATTCAGCCCAAAGCTCCAAAGGATACTGCAAAATATTACACTATAAAATATAATGTTAAGTTCAAGACTGGATCTGGGAGACGCTGTGGATGTTGTATATCTGGACTTTTCACATGCATTTGAACCGTGCCACATAAAAGGTTGGTATATAAAAATGAGACTGCTGGAATAGGGGAAAATCTGTGTATTTGGTAAGTATGGCTTAGTGATAGAAAACAGAGGTGGTCATTAATGCACATTCTCAGATTGGGTGAAGTTACCAGTGGAGTGCCACAGGGTCAGTATTGGGGCCAAGTCTTTATTTAATATTTTATTAATGACCTTGTAGTGGGTGTTACACAGTCAAGTTTCATATTGCAGATGATACTAGCTTTGTAAAGTAATAAATACTGAGGTCGATAGTTTAGATTACAGGGATTTGTGGAAGCTTGAGAGTGGGCAGAGAAAGTGTTGATGAGGTTTAATGTAGATAAATGTAAAGTTATGCACTTGGGCCATGGAAACAAAAAGTATATTCTGTTCTAAACAGTCAATTACTGGAGCTGAAAAAGGACTTGGGGTATTGGTGGATGGTAACTTAATTTAGTGACCAGAGCCAGGCGGCTACTGTTAAAGCAAAAAAATTATGGAGTATCAAGAGAGGAATAGATTCTCATGATAAAGACATAGTTTTGCCCTTATACAAATCCTTGGTCAGACCACACATGTAATATTGTGTACACTTTTGGGCACCAGTGTATAAAAGGATATAGTAGAGTGCGGAAACGGGTGCAGAGGAGAAACAACCAGGAGTTATTAGGGGAAGGGGTGACTAGAATCCAATGAAGATTACAAAATTTGGATTATTCAGTGTTAGAAAAAAGACGACTGAGGGGAGACCTCATTACAATTACAAAACCTGAACGGACAGTACAAGGATCTCTCCAAGATCTTTTATATATAAAAGAGAAGAAAGATAGCACTCGGCACAATACAGATTATTAGTGGCAAACACGAACCAGTTGTGGGATAAACCGCATTCACTGCAGATAGACTCCGGTGATCGATTCCTCTTAATATAGCATAACGGTGGTGCTCAGCTCATGTGAAGAACAGTCCAATAGATATTGGAGAAGAAAAGGATAAGCGGCACTCACCATAACTTGTGCAAACGGTAGTTATTAGAGGTGCAGGTACAGGGAGGAGCGGGACCTGGCGACGAGTCGTTTCGCGCCTACCGGCGCATCATCAGCAATGACGTCACCTACCCGCCGCGCCACATTCTGCGCCGCGCCGCAAGTGTCGCCATGGGAACAGTGTGTAACATCAGGCCAATGACGGCGCTCACCGCGCCGCGCCAAAATTCGCGCGCACGCGCCGATGGGCCCGCCAGAGGAAGCGGCACAAATGCCTAAATAACAAGTGACAAACACGGTGGATATAAAAACAACGAATGAATCACAATTAAAAACATTACAAGTAATATGTACACATTGGCAAATAGCAAGCTTGTAAAAAAACATCATGTTATATTCCAGCAAAATGTATTATTATACCTATATCTAACCCGAGAGAATTTTCAAATGGAACTGTTAAAATGGAGTACATTAGGGGATGAGACCTGGTGGGGGGTTTCTTTGTTAGAGGAACACGCTGTAATCATTCTTATTCATTCAAACCTAAGGTGCCGGTGGCATCGAAGGCGATGATCGTCTACTTTCTTCTCTCAGCAATCTTAAATTCCTATCTCCTCCATCAGAGTTGTTTTAATTTGGGTGATTCCAGCAAACCTAAGGGTCTGGGTTGCCATCGTGACAATTTCTAATATGTTCAATGAGGCGCGGGCACCCGTTTCCTGTAGTGATTGAGTTAACGTGTTCCCTAAATCTTACGTATAATCTTCGTATGGTCTTTCCATATAGAAGATTTGCAGGGACAAAGATAATATAAACGATGTGTGTGGATTTGCATGTAATAAATGAATTGACTGCCTGGATATGCCTCCAAATTCTATCAATTTTTAATGGCTATTAAAGTACAAAATTACATGAACCACATCTAAATTGCCTTTTGGGATACTGCTTTCTAACCAGTGGGTTGCGCAGAGGAGAATCTGCTTTAACTAGGGTTTTATTGTCGGCACGTCTAATGCTACATGGATGTGGAGGTAATATCGTGGAGTGGGGTCTTGACTTAGAATGCTCCAATTTTTCGAATACCTGGCGAATGGCTCCTTCACATGGACTATATTCAAAAGAAAATGCGAACCTTTTGTTGTCCCTTTTGCCAGCTTGGCTTCTCCGTCCCCCACAATCGGATAGCAAAGCCCGGGAGAGGGGAGGTAACTTTTGAATGCTTCTTGGAGCAGCTTGTTGGGATAACCTCTCTCTGACAACCGTTTGGTTAGATCTTTAGCTTGACTGACAAATTGTGTATCAGTACTATTTATTCTTTCAACGAAGAAATTGGCTGTATGGGAGACTAGTTTTTGTATGGGTAGGGTGGAAACTGTTGAAGTGTAACATGGAGTTTGTAGCTGTGGTTTTTCTAATGCTGAGGTACATAATTCATTTCTATTTCCTTTATTTTAACATCTAGGAAATCTAATTCCTTTTCTCCATAGACAGCCGTAAATCGCATGTTCATATTGTTTATTGATATTCAAATATTCAACAAAATCGAAAATTGGTTACGGGTCCCCTCCCAAACTATAAAAATGTCGTCCAATAACGTAAAATACTTCGTGTTCGCGACAAATGGGTTTGTCCAGAGAAAAGACACAGCGTGTTCAAGGCACGAGGAAAAATTGGCAAAAAAGCAGGCGACGGGGGTACCCATCACCGTGCCGGTTCTCTGGACAAACCATCCGTCATTGAACACGAAGGATTATGGGACAAAAAAAAATGTGTAAGCTGGAACAAACAAAATCGACGTTGTGGGCTCTTTTCAGCGTTAGTAAGTATGTCATGAATGCATTGGACACCAACTCTTGGGGATACGGGTATATAAGCTTTCTACATCTATAGATGCTAGGATATTGTATTGTTCCAATGTAGTCCCATTGCCTTCAAAAGGAATTAGTGTCCTTTAAATGGAAGGCATGTCAATGAGTAGGGGACGGAGAAGCCAGTCGAGATATGGGACAATGGTCAGTTAATGAGCCAATCCCGGCTATGATGGGACGTCAGGAGGGGCCGACATAGATTTGTACCTTTGGTAAAAAATACCATGCTGGATATTTAGGGCACTCCGGCAATAATTTTTTAGCGGTATTTTCTGAAAGGATACCCTTCTCTACATTTCTTCTCAGTAGAGTACGTAATCGTGCCTGATATTTCACACGTGGGATTGCCTGTAAGTGGGGTGTATGTCTCCAAATCCCCCAGTTGTCTGAGTGCTTCAGACTTGTAATATTCGCTGGTCATAATAACCACATTGCCCCCTTGTCCGCCTGCTTTATTATGATCCCCTTAAGGGATTGAAGCCAATGTAAAGCTTTATTTCATCAATGGTAAGGTTATTTTTAGCAGTGGGGTATATCAGGGCTTTTACGTCTTCCTTCACCCGTTAGCAGAATATATCAAGGGATGAGCCGGCGGACAAGGGGGGACAAAATGTGGATTTAACACCCTTTTTGAACATTTCCACCTTTAAGGTGGTGTCTTCTAAGACCTTTTGTGGAGGTTTGGAGTCATCCAATTCAAGCAGGCAATCAATCAGGGAAATGTCCAACTGTGGGGGTAGCCCTGGGGGAAAAAACCCCAAGGGACCCACCGCAGCCGGCAACTCGCCTTCCTTTCTAATGGGGTCAGCCGTCCCCCGATCTTGAAAAAATTTATGGAGGTTAAGTTTACGTACACTTTTTTGTAAATCAATATCAAATTGAATAGCATCAAAAGTATTAGTTATTGCAAAATTTAAACCCTTAGATAAAAGTGACAGGCATGCACTAGAAAGCGTAAGATCAGTAAGGTTAATAACATTATTGGTGGGCTCATTAGACATGTGTAAGTTAGACTCAAGTGGGCGCAAATCAGGGATATAGATTGCCGGTACAGTTGGTGCCATTGTCAGTTCTGACCGATCGGGACCAGTGTCAATAATGTTTGTAGTCTTTGGACCGTCCTGTCCTGAATGGTTAGTGGGGTCACATATAGGAATGTATGTACTTATCTGTCTCGGCGCCAGGAGACTTGTTTCCTTTTGCGGTTCTGGTACCATGTTTTTCTTCCTCCGTCTCCCCCTCCTAGTGCGCTTCCTAAAGGGGTCGCCGTTGATGAAGTTGTTGGTATGTTTGTGGCGTCCGGACGTGGAGAGGATTTGTCCTCTTTTTCTCTTGAATATTCTTTATTTGTCTGCAAATCTTCCGAGGCGCTAGAATCTGACTCAGTAGTCCAGAAATCTGTGTTCCTGGGGCGTTTTCCTTTATAAAATCTTCCTCCTTTTCTGTGATTATATCTTTTAGTGGAACCCCACTCGAAGATGGTACCCTGTTCAAAGTCCATTTTATCCCTCACAAACTTATCTCTTTTTTTCTCTTTGACTTCCATTTGTGTCAGTACTAATTTTTTCTCAAGTTTTTTTGTAAATATGGTGAATTGTTCTTCTCTCAGTCTGGTTTTTAACTCGATTTTAGCTCTGCATAATTCGTCTGTTATCCTCGAGTATTCCATCTCGTTTTTGCTCATAACCAATCGCATTAGATTGAGCGAATGTTGTAGATGCAATTCCTTCCATCTTGCGATGAATAGTTGGTCATCTTGGTATTGAGCAGGTGTTTTGAATACTCTTAATCCTCTAGGTACGCGATTACTTTCGCTGTATGATTTCAGAGAGTGATTCGTCCAAAACAAACGGATTTCTTTATCTGCTAATGATGAAACTCGATGTTCTAGAGTTTTAGTACTCATCATTTGTAGATTGTCCTTGATGTTACATTGTTCAAAGAAGGCTCCCGCATCCTCCCTCCCCGTACTGAGGAGCACCTCTGAGGATATGTCATCCGGATTAATGTCCATTTTTGTTCAGTGTAGATTGTGGCCTCCAAATATTGTATGTGCTCAAGTAGTAAAGTACGTTTAGAATTCAGCATAAAAGAGAAGAAAAGATAGCACTCGGCACAATACAGATTATTATGGTGGCAAACACGAACCAGTTGTGGGATAACCGCATTCACTGCAGATAGACTCCGGTGATCGATTCCTCTTAATATAGCATTAACGGTGGTGCTCAGCTCATGTGAAGAACAGTCCAATAGATATTCGGAGAAGAAAAGGATAAGCGGCACTCACCATAACTTGTGCAAACGGTATGTTTATTAGAGGTGCAGGTACAGGGAGGAGCGGGACCTGGCGACGAGTCGTTTCGCGCCTACCGGCGCATCATCAAGCCAATGACGTCACCTACCCGCGCTGCGCCACAATTTATGCTTTATGCAATTGATGCTATTCAATTTGATATTGATTTACAAAAAAGTGTACGTAAACCTAACCTCCATAAATTTTTTCAAGATCGGGGGACGGCTGACCCCATTAGAAAGGAAGGCAAGTTGCCGGCTGCGGTGGGTCCCTTGGGGTTTTTTCCCCCAGGGCTACCCCCACAGTTGGACATTTCCCTGATTGATTGCCTGCTTGAATTGGACGACTCCAAACCTCCACAAAAGGTCTTAGAAGACACCACCTTAAAGGTGGAAATGTTCAAAAAGGGTGTTAAATCCACATTTTGTCCCCCCTTGTCCGCCGGCTCATCCCTTGATATATTCTGCCAAGGTGACCGTTTGCACAAGTTATGGTGAGTGCCGCTTATCCTTTTCTTCTCCGAATATCTATTGGACTGTTCTTCACATGAGCTGAGCACCACCGTTAATGCTATATTAAGAGGAATCGATCACCGGAGTCTATCTGCAGTGAATGCGGTTATCCCACAACTGGTTCGTGTTTGCCACCATAATAATCTGTATTGTGCCGAGTGCTATCTTTTCTTCTCTTTTATATATAAAAAGATCTTTGGAGAGATCCTTGTACTGTCCGTTCAGGTTTTTGTACATTGTAATGAGGTCTCCCCTCAGTCGTCTTTTTTCTAAACTGAATAATCCCAAATTTTGTAATCTGTCATTGGATTCTAGTCACCCCATTCCCCTAATAATCCTGGTTGTTCTCCTCTGCACCCGTTCCAGCTCTACTATATCCTTTTTATACACTGGTGCCCAAAAGTGTACACAATATTACATGTGTGGTCTGACCAATGATTTGTATAAGGGCAAAACTATGTCTTTATCATGAGAATCTATTCCTCTCTTGATACATCCCATAATTTTATTTGCTTTAACAGTAGCCGCCTGGCTCTGGTCACTAAAATTAAGTTTACCATCCACCAAAACCCCCAAGTCCTTTTCAGCTCCAAGTAATTGACTGTTTAGAACATAATTATACTTTTTGTTTCCATGGCCCAAGTGCATAACTTTACATTTATCTACATTAAACCTCATCAACCATTTCTCTGCCCACTCCTCAAGCTTCCACAAATCCCTCTGTAATGCTAAACTATCGACCTCAGTATTTATTACTTTACAAAGCTTAGTATCATCTGCAAATATTGAAACTTGACTGTGTAAACCCACTACAAGGTCATTAATAAAAATATTAAAAAGACTTGGCCCCAATACTGACCCCTGTGGCACTCCACTGGTAACTTCAACCCAATCTGAGAATGTGCCATTAATGACCACCCTCTGTTTTCTATCACTAAGCCAATTACTTACCCAAATACACAGATTTTCCCCTATTCCCAGCAGTCTCATTTTATATACCAACCTTTTATGTGGCACGGTGTCAAATGCATGTGAAAAGTCCAGATATACAACATCCACAGCGTCTCCCAGATCCAGTCTTGAACTTACCTCCTCGTAGAAACCAATCAGATTAGTCTGACAGGACCGATCTCTCATAAACCCATGCTGACGCTGGGTTATAAGGTTGTGCACAGTGAGATACTCCAGTATGGCATCTCCTACAAACCCCTCAAATATTTTCCCCACCACAGACTCACGGGTCTGTAGTTTCCAGGATCGCTTTTTGATCCTTTTTTGTATATTGGTACCACATTTGCTATGAGCCAGTCCTGTGGAACATAACAAGTCCTCAGTGAATCTTCAAATATTAAAAATAATGGTCTGTCTATCATGGTACATAGTTCATGCAGAACCCGGTTGTGTATGCCATCTGGCCCCGGTGATTTATCTATCTTAGTGGTTGCGAGGCGGCGCCTTACCTCTTCCTGGGTTAAACTGTTGACATCCCAAAGAGAATTTACATTATTCCTCATTGTGTCTTCCACCAGGGGATTTTCCTGGGTAAAGACAGTTGAGAAGGCTACATTCAGTAGATCGGCCCTTTCCTCATCTCCTTCCACCATGACCCCCATGTTATTTCTAAGGGGACCCACACACTCTGATTATTTTTGCTCTACCTGGCAATATTTCTCTCAATCTCTATTTTTGCGGCCTTTATCTGCTTTTTACAGGTTTTTTTTTCTCTCTATAATCCTGTAATGCCTCATCGCCACCTTTACGTTTTAGCACCTTAAACGCCTTATCTTATTGCTTTCCTTACAAGACTAGTTAGCCACATTGGCTTTTTCTTGTTCCTCTTATGTTTTTTCCCATAAGGTATGTGTTTCTCACAGGACTTTTTCAGAATATATGAGAAAAAGTCCCATTTTTTGGGGCGAGGAGAGCTTTTTTCTTTGAGAACATTATCCCAGTCCCATGCCTTTAAACTTCAGGAGGGCAAATTTTCAGCAACTAAGGGAAGACCTTAGAGTGTTGGTTGCCCCTTCCCTAACGCTCTTAATAAAGCGTAATACAAAATCAATGATATTATGATCACTATTACCAAGGTTCCCCCCAACCTGTAGTTTTGATACCCTATCAGGTCTGTTGGTAAGGATAAGGTCCAGCAGTGCCCCCCCTCTTGTTGGCTCCAGGACTAGGTAATTGTCTTTTGTTGTTGACAAGAACCTGCTGCCTTTGAAAGACCTGCAGGTTTCTGCCCCCCAGTCAATATCTGGGTAACAAACCCCTAGTAATAACAAACCCCTAGTAATATTTTATTATTCTTTTTCCCTCCTCTTATCTCCACCCATAGGGACTCCACAATCGCATTTGCGTTACTGATGTCATCTCGCAAGACAGGCTTGAGGCAAGAATTCACATATAAACAAACCCCTCCCCCTTTTTTTATTTATACGATCCTTTCTAAAAAGACTATAACCATTTATAGTAACACCCCAGTCATAGCTACTGTCCAGCCATGTCTCGCTGATACCCATTATATCATATTTCCGCTCCAACATCAATAGTTCCAGTTCCTCCATTTTGTTTGTGAGGCTTCTGGCATTTATGTACATGCACTTTATGTGGTTTTCCCTATCCCTATTCATTTTGTTCTTATTCCCCAATCTCATTCCAGCCCCCCTTCTTCCCCCATGGACTATGACTCTTCCCAGCTCTCTAACTACACTGTCTATTTGCCCTGCACAATTATCGTTTCCCTCCCCCAGGTCTCTAGTTTAAACACTCCTCCAACCTTCTAGCCATTTTTGCCCCAAAACAGCTGCACCCTCCCCATTGAGGTGCAGCCCATCCCTGCTGTAGAGCCTGTAGCCGAGTGAAAAGTCAGCCCAGTTCTCCATGAACCCAAAACCCTCCTTCCTACACCAACTTTTGAGCCACTTATTTACCTCCCTGATCACCAGCTGCCTTTCTGATGTGGCACGTAGTACAGGTAGTATTTCGGAGAAAACTACCTTTGAGGTCCTTGCCCTGAGCTTATAGCCTAAATCCCTGAAATCATTTTTAAGGACCTTCCACCTACCTCTTACTTTGTCATTAGTGCCAATGTGGACCATGACCGCTGGTTCTTCACCAGCCCCTCCCAGTAATCTGTCAACCCGATCCGCAACATGCCGAACCCGAGCACACACACTGTTCGGTATGCACGGTCTTTGTGACAGATTGCCCTGTGTGTTCCCCTAATAATCGAATCTCCCACTACCAGCACCTGTCTGACCTTGCCTGTGCTCCCATTACCCTTCTTTCTGGAGCAGACAGTCCCCTGGTTGCTAGAGGCCATGTCTTGCTGCAGCAAAGCTACCCCAGAGCTGATATCCCCCTCATCCACCAGCCTGGCAAACTTATTGGGGTGCACCAGATCAGGACTAGACTCCCTACAACTCTTCCCTCTACTCCGTCTTCTACATGTTACCCAACTAGCTGCCCCCTCACTCTGCACCTCCATACTTCACTCCCCACACCCATCTTCCCCAGAGAGTTTGTGCTCCAGGAGCAGCAAACTTTTCTCCATTTTGTCAATTGCACGCAGCCTTGAAACTTGCTCATTTAGATCCAGAATCTGGGCTTCCAGATGAGCAATTTTCACACATCCCACACAGCAGTATTCCCCCTCAAACGTCTGTTCAAGGAAAGCATACATGGCACAGGATGTACACTGTGTAGCAATGCCACTTGTGGAGTCCATTGTTCTAATGGGGATTACAAGAGAAAAACGGAAGAAAAGAAGAATTTACGGTAAAAGCAACACAAAATACAGCAGTTACCTGCTAAAGTCCCTCAAACTTAAGTCCCTTAAAGATAAGTCCCACTTTGGACACTGCACACACTTCGGATCAATGCACACTCGCCACCAAGCTCGCACACTCGCTTTTCTGATGCTTTTTAAAAGGTTATGTGTCACAAAAATCTGCTGAGCTCACTGCAACAAGATCTGGCTGCAAACCCTACAAGATCTGGCTGCAAACCCACCGACACTAGTTTTCAGCTCAATGACCAGACTTGATTTTTCAAATCTGACATGTCTCACGATAATTGGTTATTACTTCGGAACGCTTTAACATATCCAGGTGATTTTGAGATTGTACTTCATGTTAGTTGTAAAATTTAAGTGATAAGTTTTGCGTTTTGTTCTGAAAATGAAAATGAATAAGCAAAAGTTTATAAAAATTCTTCATTTTTCAAGTTTGAAATGTTCTGCTTTCCAGACAGGAAGTAAAACTACCCAAAAAGCTTGATAATTAACATTTACGGAATGTCTGCTTTATGTTGAGATGATATTTTATGCGTCCTGTCATTTTTCTAGGATGTTATGAGGTGCAGAACTTTATATCAGTTCTAGGGAAAGGAGGGTGATTTGAACTTTTAATATTTTATTAATTTTTCACATTTTTTAAACTTTTTTTTTCACTATTTCTTAGACCCTCTAGGGTACATTAACCCTAGAGGGTCAGATCGTTCCTACCATTTACTGAAATACTGCTGTATCGCAGTATATGGCATTTCTGCACACTATACATTACAATGAGCCACTGGCTCATTGTAATGACTAGGCAGAAGCCATTCTTCCAGTGCCGCCGGCGGCGACAAACAACAGATTGACACTCGCGATCGGTGCAAGCACATACCACAGGTGTTAGCGATGGATCTTTGCTGCGATATGCAGCAAAGCCCATCTCTGTATGAAGAGGGCTCAGCCCGTGAGCCCTCTTCATACATCCTTCATAGCTCCGTGGTGGATATATCTGTCAAGGAGCGTGAAGGGGTTAAAGACCAAGGAGCCTGCACTGGAGTTTCTCTGTTTTTCTCCGAATATTCATGCCTTTGCCTTGGGCACTCCGAGCAAGGCTGGACAGTCCAATGTCAGGTAGGAGAAGTTTTTAAATGTTTTACGCGGATAAACGCAGGGAACAAACTGCTGCTGGCTATATACAGGGTGGGGTGATGGGATTCACTAGCTATATACGGGGCGCGGCAAGCACTGGCTATATACGGGTGAGTGCAGGCACTGGCTATATACTTGAAGGCAGGTACTGGCTTTATACTGGGGGGCAGGCTATATACTGAGGGCACAGACACTAGCTATATACTAAGGGCACAGGCACTGGCTATATACAAGGGGGTTGCTGGCTACACTGGCTATATACAAGGGGGCAGGCACTGGCTGTATACAAGGGAACTGCTAGATATATACACAAGGCAGGCACTGGCTATACACAAGGGGGTTTCTGATTTTATACTAGGGGGCAGGGGCTGGTTATATACTGGGGGACTGTGACCAATGCATTTCCAACCCTTTGCATATACTTGAGTCAATAGGTTTTCCCAATTTTTTGTGTTAAATTTAGGCACCTCGGCTTATACTCGGGTCGGCTTATACTCAAGTATATATGGTACTTGCTTATATAATACAATGTAAAATCATGACTTCATATAAAACCCTTTCCCTAGAATTTATATAAAAATAAACAATTAAAATGTCAACTCCAAAAGTTCAATTCTTTCACAAATAAAAACAGTTATTAATGGCAGTAAACCCTGTAACAGAAAATAGCACCCAATTATCCAAATCATTACTATTTTGCCGTTTTACAACACATAAAATTTTAAATAAAAAGTGATCAAAAAGGCATACAGTCCCTAAAATGGTAGCAATAAAAACGTTCGCTTACACAACTTCAAACCTCCAAGCATCAGAATCGGAATTAAGATAACTGTTTTGTACAAAAGGTTTTAATTTCTATTATAAATAGTAATATAAATTTGGTATCAACCGACCCAACCGACCCAAAGAACATATGACACAAAAAAATGGTGAAAGTGTGTTATTTCTGCAATTTCATTGCATTTGGAAATTTGCCCCAGCTTCCAGTACATACCGTAACTGTGGTAACCTTATTATATTTGTTATCCATCGCCTCCTTCCTTCTAAAATCAACTATTATTATTATGCTAATGATCCTGAATTGCTCTGGTGAGTGTTTCCCTGTAGCTTACAATGAGCAGTGCAGATCTTCTGCTGCTGATAGATTTCACAGGCAAAGGTATGAGGGAGAGAGCAGGGGGTTGGGTGACACATGTTCTGGTTATTGCAACAGCGTGTGAATCTGCAGCAGTGAGGGGCTCTGGTAACACCCTAGAGCCCTTTAGCCTTATTACCATAATTTGGAATGATCATTTTAGAAGGGAGGAGGCCATGAATAACAAAGATCACCACAGTCACAGTGCCTGGATCTATGAGTAAGTGCAATCCTTGATTTTTATGGTAGATTTAGTTTAAGGGGTTAAAGTCTGAGATGTGGAAATCAAATCCAAGATGGTGGGTTTTTTATTCAAAATGCATCAAACACCCACTATCTATGGAGAGGTAGTATGATCCCTATCCACAATACCTTAACAGTCCGTTAAAGGGCTATTAAAGGCAGTTGATAAGCAGCACCTAACTAATATTTAGCAATTGACACTTTAATATTGTGTAAATATGTAAATGTGATGTTAACATGACATTAATGTAATCTTAATGCAATGTTAGCACATTGCAAAACTTATGAAATTGCGTTTATAATGTGTTAACAAATACTTAATGTGCATACAGCCTATGGGCACTTTCACATTGGCGTTGTCTTTCACATGCGTGGTTGTGTGATTTTCATGGGTGCCTCACCGAGCCATTGATTTCTGTGGGTGTTTTCACACTGGCTTTTATTTTCATTGATCCAAGCAAAAAAATGTAACCCTATCTGGTGATTTTCACTGATGCAGATCTTGGTAGGCAATAGAAGTCTGTGGTCCCTGATAAAAAATTATGACATGTCAGCAGGGCCGGCTCCAGGTTTTAGTGGGCCCCTGGGCAACAGAGCCTTAATGGGCCCCTCCTTGGACCGCCCTCCAGTGGCCACACTGCGTCCCCTCCCCCTGCGGACACACTGACCCTGGGGACACACTGATCCCCCCCCACGGGGACACACTGATCCCCCCCCTGCGGACACACTGAGCCCTCCCCCCTGCGGACACACTGATCCCTCCCCCCTGCGGACACACTGAACCCCCCCCTCCCCTGTGGACACACTGAACACCCACTGCTGACACAATGACCCCCTCCATACACATTGAACCCCTCCCCCCCCCTGTGGACACAATGAACCCCCCCACTCTATACACACTGACCCCGCCCCCGCGGACACCCTGACTTCCTCCGGAAAAGAAAAAAAAATTTACCTTTCCTGTTCCCGGAGCAGCGCCTGCAGCTGTCTTCGGCCTGGGCCTCCGTACGCGCCGGCTCTGAAGCCGGCACAGTGATCGATGACGTCATCATGTGCGCCGGCTTCAAAGCCGTCGCATAACCTGCGGAGCGCTGCATCGTGGGAACCGGGACAGGTGAGTTGTAGATTCTGCTCTATGCTGCGCTCTCGACCAGAGCAGACAGAGGCAGCAGAAAATGATGATCCCGATGGTGATCAATTGTACCAGTGTCTTATAGCGACACTGGTACAATTGATCCGGGGGCCCGAGTGGGCCCCTCCAGTACCCCAGGGCCCCGGCACTTGCCTGGGTTGGCCGGGTGCTGGCGCCGGGCCTGCATGTCAGTAACAGGCTGAGTAACCAAGTGTTTTGTTTTTAAAGCACTGTGTTCTTTTGCGGACACGGAGACAAAATTATGCTTAATTTTGTTTAGACTATCAACATTTTGTTCTAGTTTTTTTTTATATGCAATAAGACAGTTGCCTCCCATGTATTCTTTTAACTGACATAGTAGATAGTAAAGAAATCAGAGAAAAATATGTGATAAGGTTCAGCTCACTAAGATGGTGAGCTGAAAGGTTTCACATATTTTTCAATGGTTTCTTTACTGGCTGGGCTCTGTGGTTCGTAGCTCTTTATTTTTTGACAAAGGAATTTTTATATTCCCGAACTACAACATTAATATCTTCAAAAATATTTTCACAACCACAACCAATGTCCTTTCACCTCTGAAGTCCATTTGTGATCTTGAGAAAAATATTTTCAATCAACTAGTGTGTTGATTGAACAACAATGGTGCCACAAGGATTAAGACTATACAAAACACCTACAACGATATACTCCGAAGAATTATCCAAGAATGGACACATGATTCTAAAGGACTGTTCAGACCTATCAGATGGTGATAGCTTTCCACACCCCAGTTCTCCTTATTATAAGAAGAGTTATCCCTCAAAAAAACATACAACCACCGATCAAAACAAGACAAAAACAAAACAGACAAAAAGGAAACAAGGAGGAGGAAGAAATCACCGTAACAGACAATTGGCATTCAATGAAACACAAGTAAATGCATCCTCTAGTGATGAATTAAGTGTTATCACCATGCCTGCGTTTTAACAAAATGTCAAATCCTCAAATCCGTGTACTATCAAAGGATCTAAATTTTAGCCCCATCACCGACATGCGATTGTATGATACCATCAAGGATGTTACCAAGTTTAAACATTATTTAACATTAAAGAGACATTTTTTCCACACATCATCTATAAATAATACGCAAGGATTGGAACATAACAACTTTGAATGCTCGGGGAGAAGTAAATTTTGATAATGATATGGCTTTTATTGATCATGTTTCCCTTCTACAATTAGTGGATCTACAGGAGATACAAACTCATGATATCCCACGATTACTAATATGCCCGATAATGTTGAAAAAGTAACCTATACTTCTATCCCATAAACTCACAGGTACCTTTCATGGAACAATTACAGAACCTGGTAGAATGATTTGTCCAAGTTACATAATGCATCCAATATGTCTGTCAATAAAAAATCTATCACCTGCCGAATATAGAGCCATACAATAATTGAAAAATAATTCTAATATCATCATTACAGCATTGGACAAAGGGGGCTTAATAGTTATTCTGGATAAAACCCTTTACCACCGGGAAATTTTGAATATGTTACAGGATACCAACACGTACACACCGGTTCCATCAGAACCAACACGTATGGTTACAGAAGGCTTGTGTAACACCCCTTCAGACCTACCTCTGCAGGAAGGGTGTATGGTGACTTCAAACTCAATATGGGGCAGTGCCTCCACCCGAATCTTGCTTGAAGCTCTGTAGGTAAGCAGGAGGATTTTCCTCTTCTGCCAGGGGTAGATTCGGGAAACCACTGCCTAAGCTTAGCACACACTCACAATAGGTAAGGGTAAAACAACTTGGCAGGTTTATTGTAAGGGACGGAATTAGGGATGAGCCAAGTGCAATGACTGCAAACAGGGAAAAGCATTAACAGGAATTAAGTGTTTACAGATGCAATCTACTAAAATGTACTGCAAGTGGCAATAAAGGGTAGCTGCACTCCCCAGGCCTGGTTGGGATAATGGTGCAGAGGGGGTCCCTTTAAATAATGAGCTTTGTGAGCAACAAAGGGGATAAATCAGAACACAACACAAATGACACGTGTCACTATCACACACTCTGCAGGTGACAACACACACTCTCTACCTGCATAGGATTATATGTATATCACAGGATATGCTGCAGCTATGCATATGACACAGTCCAATCGTTGGGGCCCTGTTGCCGTGGACAATGGTGCGCTTTCTTTATACTCTCAGTACTCTTGGATCATTATTTTCTTACTAACAATAACGTCTACTCACAACTCTGAGTAACTGCAGCCAGGCTTCTGCTTGTGGCTGCAGGGTTCAGGCACCTGGATGGTAATGGAGGGGCTGGCAGGAACCTCAAGTGTGGTGGATGTGGAGACCTCCTGGGGATCAGGCTGTAGTGCAGAGGTGGGGCTCCTCCAGCAGGTCCTCTTCTCCTATGGGGCTAAGCTGCTGGGCAGAGGTGGAGGTTCTCCAGCAGGTCCTCTTCTCCTCTGGGGCTTACCTGCTGGCCTGTCTCTAGTCCTCTGCTGTTTCAGTCTCAGTGCAGGACTCTCTACACTCTGTCATGTGCTTTATACTACACGGGGCCGGCTGGGCCAGCTGTATACTACACGGGGCCGGCTGGGCTGGCTGTATGCTACACAGGGCAGGCTGAGCTGGCTGTATGCTACACAGGGCAGGCTGAGCTCGCTGTATACTACACGAGGCAGGCTGGGCTAGCTCTATACTACTGGGGGCAGACTGGCTGTATACTACTGAGGACTTGCTGGCTATATACTACTGGGGGCTTGCTGGCTATATACTTGGGGGGGGGCTGTGATCAATGCATTTCCCACCCTCGGCTTATACTCGAGTCAATAGGTTTTCCCAGTTTTTGGTGGTAAAATTAGGGGTCTCGGTTTATACTCGGGTTGGCTTATACTCGAGTATATACAGTACTTTATCAAAACACATTTAAATTGTGAAAGTGATCATGTAGTACACTTTAGGCATGAATTATAGAAGTGATCTGCTTTATCTATAGTGACCATTTATTTCATATTACTTTGATGTTTACAAGAACATAATAGCATTGTATAGCTTACACACATAAGTTTAACTTGATTACATTAGCTGCACCGGAAGGGAGCGTTACCAAAAAAACCCAAGCCTCTTGTATTTAAAATACACTTCATGTCACAGATTTTATGCTATGACTATGTTAGCCATGTGGCGCTATTAAAACATGTGCAAAGGATTTTGTATTTTCCAATAAAGAATGGACTTTTAACTTATCGTTTGGTCTGGATACTGGAGTTTGCATCTTGGAAATTTTGGTCTATTACATAGTAGATAGTAGATCTTCTTATTACCAGATGATTTTTATGTCATATACTGTCATATAAAATTCAAAGAGAACTAAGCCTTATCCAGTTAGTGTTCCTATGAAATATACTGCAGAAAAAATGTTAGCAACGTGTAATGCAAGCTATTTATATTGTCAATACATTTAAAATGTTGGTTGTCTGATGTTTAATAAAGTTCTTCTTGAATGGAAAAAAAAATGTTGGTTGTGGTAGTTCCCCTTTAAGGGCTAAATATCAACATTTTATCATATGTTTTTCATTTGCTTAAACTCATCTATGTCCCTCTTGACAGTAAATTAAATTGGCAATTACATGTTATTCCCATGGGTTAAATTGTCTCACTAGTAAAACAGTTTCCAGATGGGTTTGAAATAAACTACATTTGCGTTGTTGCAGAGCACAGCTCAAGCAGACCTTCTCACCTCAATCTGTGAGTATGTAAGTTCTTAAAAAGCTAGCCATTGAAACAATAACCCTGTATTTTCAGATGTTTGACTAGCTCTCTGTTGACTAACTCTCTGATACAGTATCTTGCGCAATCATTATAACCTACAATCTTATCTTTTGTCCCTTTTATGTAACCACTCTGTTAAAGTCTGCAAAAACAAACAGTAAATCAGTGATGGGCTTTAATATGGAATCAATTGATGTGACAATGATTATACTAGACAAAGCATTTGAAGATTTTTTTTTCTCCACCCCCTTCTCTTCCTTGGACAGTAGTCCCGGTGAATGAATAATAGCCCAATTGACTAATGTGAAATGTTTTGCTATTTCTAGCAGCAGTCATGTACGGAACAACCTTAAGACCTTTTATAATGTATTTGATACGGTATATGCAGTACTATGGATGTAAATATATGTTCATAGGAGCAATTACTATGGGAATATAGCTGTAACTGATTGCCAGACTCCTATGGCAAAGGAACACAACAATTCTTGTTTCTCACTGTGCTTGGACAAGGTGATAAGTGGAGGATCCTTAAGAATAACTAGGTTGAAAGCTTAAGGCACAGACCTTCCTCTCAGAAAAACAGGCTGAAATCAGAGCAGTAAACAGATCTAGCATTAGCAAAGTTCACTTAAACACTTTTAGGATCAGAAGAAATTTAAAACTTTCCCGTACCCATGGGTGCCGGTACATGGAGAGGGCTCACGGGCTGAGCCCTCTCCATAGCAGGTAAGTCTTTGCTGCATATTGCTAAAACTGACTGCGGGTGTTATCCCGAAGCTGCTGGCAGCTTCAAAAAGATGTCGCCACATGGTGACGATCATCGCTCCCCGTGACGTCATCTGGGAGCAGCGACCCGAGGCTGTCTCATTTTAACCCATTCATTACAATGTGCGACTTGCATTTTAATGAATGAGGTGGAAAATCCCCATATACTGCCATACTGGTAGAATCAGACAACCTTGGGTTAAAGTACCCTAGGGGGTCTGAAAAATAATGAAAGTAAAAATAAAAAAAAAGTAAATGCATGTAAGTGCATTGCTTGCGACACAATTTTGAATGTTAAATCCCGCGTGTTGTCCAAATCCGTCAGATTTGGACAGCCCGGCCCCGATTTGCATCGCATGAAAGCTGATGCCAATGCGCCAAAATCTGATCGCGTGCAACAAAAAGCCCTTCTAAATGCGCCACACATTGGAAATCGGCGGATATTCTGACGATAGTGCAGTCCGCGGACCCTTAGTAAATGAGCCCCATTAGGTATCACAGTGTCCAAAAATGCCCGATCTATCAAAATATAATAACAGTTTTTCACTGTGTTTAACCCTGTAACTGAAAATAGCTCCCAAAGTTGAAAATGGCACTTTTTTGCCATTTTGAAAAATATTAAAAATTCAATAAAAGTGATCAAAAAGTCCTACAGTTCTAAAAATGGTAGCATTGAAAACGTCATCACAATTTGCATGAAATTTGTATGAAAAAGTTATTAGCGCCAGAAGATGGCAAAATTAAAAAAAAGTTTTTGTACAAGAGGTTTTTATTTCTGGGGTGTTTTTGGCTCAAGTGGCTGGAGCAGCAGAGTGAAGGCCTGCGGAGTGTCCGTGTTCTGCTCTGAGTGCAACAGTGGTTGGAGGCATTCGCTGAGATTGAGCATGCCCTACCAATACCTATTGTCTGACAATACCACAAAGGCCTTCGAGAGCTCGAAATGGGGGTGGACAAGAACACCAGGACTAGGCAGCTGTTGCTTTTCAACTGCTCACTATGTACCAGGGAGTAAGCAAACTGAAGGTACAGCAGCCCAGAGAAAGATGGAGGAATAAGAGAGCTGGATGCGCCCTCTTAAAATGAAGACAGCTTGTGGCCAGTTGATAGACACTGCTCAATGGGTGAGAGGCATTTTTTCTCCATTATAATTATTTAATTATTTAGCTTTATAAAAATCTGTATTCTTCTACAAACTGATAATATTGGCGACTGCCATCACTAATATTCAATGACAAGCAAATAACAGTTTACACACCGTGCTTGTTGTTTACCCTGTACAATAATAACACTCCATGGATGCAAATGTATCTAGGTTTGTACCTCTACAGCAAGATTATATCTGTGACTGGCAACTATAAACACTTGCTTATGAGTGTATAACCAAGGCTAACTAGCTGACAGACTGTATTTGTTACCTACTTTTGACGTCAAGGGGAGCGACGATCCCCAGCAAGATGGCGGCGCTGCAATATGCAGCAAAGACTTACCGGCTATGGAGAGGGCTCAGACCGTGAGCCCTCTCCATGCACCTGCACCCGGCGGTAAGGGGTTAAGATTGTGTCCATTTGTGAAAAAGATAAATCAACTTTACTGTCCATGTATGCCAATGATATTATGCTAGCATGTACAGATCTGCTAATGCATATTAAGTGCATTATAGACCAATTTTATATAGTTTTCAAGTACAAGTTAAAACAAGAACAAACATTATTTTGTGACTTCCTGTAATGCCACAACTGTTATACAGGATGAAATTAAAAAGAACTATAGGTTTAAATGTGTAAAGACAATAAAATATTTGGGAATAGAAGTTGGGAGAAACTTAATACTCATTTGGTTAACTCGCAGATTAGATGCGTTAAGGATTATATATCAAGATGTAGAGGCATGTTTATTTGGATAACAAGGATAAACTTAGTCAAGATGCTGATACAGGCAGTCCCCGGGTTACGAACAAGATAGGCCAGAGGTCCATTTGTAACTAGGGGTCATCTGTAAATCGGGTTTACTTAATTAGGGGACGGCCTGTACTCCCAAAAATATTTGTTGCTTCCCTTTGCTCTCCAGAAAAACATTAAAAGATATACAGAGATTGTTACTAGAGATGAGCGAGTATACTCGTCCGAGCTTGATGCTCGTTCAAGTATTAACGTACTCGAAACGACTCGTTGCTCGGCCAGCTCGAGATTGAGCATTTACTTAACGAAACACAGTGAAGAACAGTGAGGAATACAATTACAGTGAACACAGTGAACACAGGATCATTTAAGTGAAGAACACATTGAAAGAACACAGTGAAGAACACATTGCAGATGTTCCGTACATCTGCTAACTTAACCGAAGACATGTGTGCCGAACGGTGTTCTTCACAATAGTATGTGAAGAACAATATGTGTGAAGAACACATTACAGATGTTTCCATACATCTGCAATGTGTTCTTCACACATATTGGGGCACATTTACTTACCCGGCCCATTCGCGATCCAGCGGCGCGTTCTCTGCACAGGATTCGGGTCCGGCTGGGATTTAAGATGGTAGTTCCTCCGCCGTCCACCAGGTGGCGCTGCAGCGCCGAAAATAATCTTAACGCCCCGGAATGCACCATCCCATAGAAGGTGAAGGTGAGCGCTCCCCGAGCGACACATTTTCGGTTTTTAAATGCGGCGGTTTTTCCGAATACGTCGGGTTTTCGTTCGGCCATGCCCCCCCGATTTCTGTCGCGCGCATGCCGGCCCCGATGCGCCACAATCCGATCGCGTGCGCCAAAAACCCGGGGCAATTCATGTACAAGCGGCGCAAATCGGAAATATTCGGGTAACACGTCGGGAAAACGCGAATCGGGCCCTTAGTAAATGACCCCCATTGTTCTTCACATACTATCGATATTCTTGCAGTTTTCACTCTCCATAGAAATTTGAGTAACAATTAGAGATGAGCGAGCAGTAAAATGCTCGAGTGCTTGTTACTCGAGCTAGATGTACGAAACATCTGCAATATGTTCTTCACTATGTTCTTTCAATGTGTTCTTTCAGTGAAAAAATCTGCAAACATCTGCAATGTGTTCTTTCAATGTGTTCCTTCTGTGAAAAATGCTTGAGTCTCCCATTGACTTCAATGGGGTTCGCTATTCAATACGAGCGCTCGAGCATCGGGAAAAGTTTGACCCGAGTAACAAGTGCTCACTAATCTATAATTGTTACTCAGATTTCTATGGAGAGTGAAAACTGCAAGAATATCGAGTAAAGTATTGTATTTACCGTGGGTTTACCGGGGTGTTGGTGTTCCAGACCTACCGTAATTTTATATAACAAAGCAGTTATCAATATATTGTAGACTGGTATAGAACATAACCCACAAAAACGTTAAAAAAAAAAAGAGGCTTTATTTAAGCCAAGTGGTTGGCTTCTTGAAGGAAGTCTTTTTTAGGGCCTGGCTGGATTATTGTTTCCATCCAATAAATCAGCCACAATTCACCATATACTTGCAGTCTGGAAGGAACCCAAAGAAACTAATTGGATATCTTTTGGTAAGATATCAAAATAGCTTGGCTGGTTGAAAGGGGGCCAATATCCCCTGTAGTTTTAGGCAAAGATATGATGGCCCATTTTGACTTTATACTTTTGACTTGTTATTACAGCTAAACATATAACACACTGATAAAAGGATTTAGGTAGAAGTTTTAGTTTGGGAGATTGGGAAAGATCATGGAAGACAATTACAGAATATTTGTGCATTGACCACATAGAATAAGAAAAAAAAATCCAATATAGGTGGATTTAGTGGTGGTAAAAAAGTGATCTTTGCTAGAAGGCATATTGCTTAGTTGGAAGTTCTCTATTCCTGTTGGTGATGTGTGATGGTCCAAAAGTTTTGGTGGGACATTTTTATGATTATCTCTAAAGCTTGTGGTAAAGAGGTATTCCCATCAGTGGAACTGGCTCTTTTAACAATGGGTTCAGATATTTTACAAAGGAAACTAAGATTTTTGGTTTCACATCTTGTGTGCAGTTAGAATGGAAATAGCTCAACACTGGAAAGAAGGGAAATTCCCCTCTTTGGAAGCTACTATTTCAATAGTAAATAAATTCTTTTAATATAAGTTCTGGGTAGCTTTGGAAAAGCATACAATCATGGAGAGAGATGGGAACCACGGAGCTCAAAGCCAGATCTATTTAGGGGTTATTATATATAAGGAGACTCGGATATACAACATTTATCAATATTATCAACATTTACCTTGAGGCCAAGATAAAAGAGGTCCAACAAAAAAAAATTTGGATGCCTATTTTGGCTTATGAACACATACAGATTGGTTTTCCCTTCTAGGCTCCAATGATTTTTCACCGATGGCTTACTGAACCATTCTTTTCAATGGACTTTTGCACACATTCCCACTGATCAGTATTTCATTACGAACCTATTTTTTTTTTTATTGACACATGTCAAAAAGACCATTGAAAAGAATGGTTTAGTAAAGTATCAGTGAAAACTCACTGAAGCCAGGAAGAGAAGCCAATCTGTATGTGTCCATAACCAAAATGGGCACAGTGAAAAATCACTGATGTGAAACCACCATTATTTTGTAACCCCTCCAAAGTTCTTTTATCAGAATACCAAAATTAGTCTGTAATTAAAAACATTTTGACAAATCTTGAATACCGTATATACTCATGTATAAGCAGAGTTTTTCACCACAAAAAATGTGCTGAAAAACGTCCCCTCGGGTTATACACGAGTCTATAACAAAAAAGATTACCCACTTAAAAAAAATAAACTTAAATACTCACCCTCTGATGTCAGCGCGGCTCCCCGATGTCGGCGCGGCGCGGGAACATCGGTAAGTCGCGCCGACATCAGGGAGCCGCGCTGACATCGGCGGGTGAGTATATAAGTTTATGTTTTTAAGGGCCGTGGGGGCAGGCTGGCTGTATACTACTAGGGGCTTGCTGTATACTACTAGGGGCTTGCTGTATACTACTAGGGGCTGGCAGGCTGTATACTACTAGGGGCTGGCAGGCTGTATACTACTAGGGGCTGGCAGGCTGTATACTACTGGGGGCTGGCAGGCTGTATACTACTGGGGGCTGGCAGGCTGTATACTACTGGGGGGGTTTGACCAATGCATTTCCCACCCTCGGCTTGTACTCAAGTCAGTAGTTCTTCCCAGTTTTTGGTGGTAAAATTAGGGGTCTTGGCTTATACTTGGGTCGGCTTATACTCGAGTATATACGGTAGCTCAATAGCAAAAGAATGCTTGAGAAATATTTACAATCAAGGTCTTCACATCAAGGTCTCCCTCTCTTTTCTATGCTTAGGT
>WNYA01002078.1:0-47893 GCA_019512145.1 Engystomops pustulosus
CATCACCATAGACAGGGGGCATCCTCTACACCTAGAGGAGAGGAGGTTCTACCATCACCATAGACAGGGGGCATCCTCTACACCTAGAGAAGAGGAGGTTTAACCATCGCCGTACACAGGAATTCTTTATTGTAAGAGCAATGAGACTATGGAACTCTCTGCCACAAAATGTTATAATGGCTGATACTCTGTACTAGAGGGGCCTATATTGAAAGCTACTATCAAAGCTTATGGGAGCAAAACCCTGTATAAATAGTTGATGTTGATACAGGGAGCTTTTTTGACGTTCTCTGGATCCACAGACGTGATGTATGGTTAATAGGGTTGCCTTGATGGACCAATTTCTTTTTTCAACTTTATCTACTATGATACATTCACTTTAATGCTACTGATTTACGCTGCAGATTATCCCTAACAAAATCTGTGCTGAAGATATGCTACAAACTGGGTACATGTGCAGGTAGCCTACGGGGCTGAGACAGGACCTCCGCAATAGAGGAGTCAGGCAAGTTCTTTTTATAACGTAGAGCAGCACAGAGTTAGAAAACCCATTTTTAAGACTCTGATCATATGTGCAAAATACATCATGTGTCCTCGTGGTGATTTTACTGCAAAAATAACCCTTTTTTTAAGTCAAATCAGGTGGTGTTTGCACCTGAGGCTCCGAATAGAGGTGAACGCACAGATGACAAAGCCTTATATACCAAGCAAGGTTCTTTTACTACTAAATATATCATGAAATGAACATGAAAAAAAGTGTTAATCCCTGGACAATAAAGTGAACACAATGGGGCACATTTACTAAGGGTCCAAATCGCGTTTTTCCGCCGGGTTTCCCGAATTTTTTCAATTTTGGCGCATGCGATCGGATTGTGGTGGATTTGGAAAAGCAAAAATAGCACTCACATACAACGAGACAAAGAAGGTGAACTCCGGCGGACCTCGGCGCAGCAGCGACACCTGGTGGACATCGGGCGCACAAACTTAGTGAATCCCGGCAGAACCTGAATCAGCGTCGGAGAACGCGCCGCTGGACCGCGACAGGACCGGGTAAGTAAATCTGCCCCATTATAAATGACGATAGAACATGATAGAACTGCTGTTTTGCCTGCATTTTCCCAAAAATGTAAGTTTAATACAGTCTTTATTCCTCCAATTGTCTTTATTTGTATTTTTAATGGCACCTTATAGAAGCTAAGACGGAGCCCTCTTCTTTCAGATTTTTTATGTTTTTTTGATGGCAAGAATAATCCTACAACAAACACTGAATAGAACTCATCATGGAACATAGAAATGAGCACAAAAATGACCAATGCAGACACAGAGGGGCAGGTTTACTTACCCGGTCCCGCGGCGCGTTTTCCGGCGAGGATTCGGGTCTGCCGGGATTCACTAAGGTTGTGCGTCCGAGTTCCTGCATGTGTCGCTTCTGCGCTGAGGTCCACCGGAGTTCACCTGCTTCTTCCGGGTGCATGTGAGTGCTGATCTTGCGACACAATTCTCTTTTTAAATTCTGCGGTTTGTCCGAATCCGTCAGGTTGTCCGATGGCCACGCCCCCATTTCTGTTGTGTGCAAGCCGGCGCCAATGCGCCACAATCCGATCGCGAGCGCCAAAACCCGGGGTAATTTGTCGCAAAACAGAAATATTCGGGAAACCCGAAAGTGCGGCCGCAGGACTCTTAGTAAATGAGCCCCAATGATGCAAAAATAAAAAAATGAGTGGTGGTTGAAAAAAAAAATGCTTTATTTTGTTGTGTAACGTGTGATACACCCTGTAGGTTTACTTAGAGTTGCTCCTGGTCAGGCAGCTGCATGGTGTCTCAGTGGTTAGCACGGTTACCTTGAAGAGCTGTTGCTTGGATGCATACACCATGCTAGCGCCACAATTTTCTGACTTTTGCATTTTAGCACTTTAATAAAATTTACTTTCTATTTGCATCAGAAACAGATGATTCTGCGTCGTCTAACTCGGAGGACTGAAATATGAGTGTGGCTTATCCTTCAAACTTTAGCCAAGATATAAAACTGTCTGCTTGACTTTTTTGACATATATTTGTGGCACAGCCTACACCAGATCACAATGGTTCACATAAAGCCGGGGTTGAAACCACTTCAGTCAGGAAGAAATATTTGTGTCTAATTTAATAACAGCCGTCCGCCATATAGATTAATACAGGCGCTCCCCTACTTACAGACAACCCCTAGTTACAGACGACCCTCTGGATGTTGGTAATTACTGTACTTCATCCTTAGGCTACAATAATCATCTATAACAGTAATCACAGGCGTCTGTAATGAAGATTTATAGATATTCCTGGTTCTTATGACAACCCAACATTTTTATCATCCAATTGTTGCAGAGACCAAAAAAAATTTGTCTGGAGCAACAATTATAAAATATACAGGTCCGACTTACATACAAATTCAACTTAAGAACTGCTTATATCAACAACCACTGCCGGGAAAACGATAACGTCTATAAAGTGCTACAAATTATTTTAGCACCAAAAAGAAGAACATTAATGTCCCCGATACTTAGTCTGAGGGACTGAGATGATCCTGAACACCAGATACATTAATGTCTGTGGAAGCTGCGGGAGCATTAATGTGTTATAGGATAACCCTTACCTGCGCCTATGCATTGTGTGGGGTCAGATGTCACAAGCGAGAAGCACAACAGCAGGGATAGTAATGGAAAAGTCAGAGCCACCATTGTCCCAGGGAATAATCCGCACTTTCTGGATGATCCTGACCGTCTCTGTGAACAGAACAATGTAACATGTTACTAACTGCAAGTAACTTCTGCACATATACAGGACTCTGCGTTCCTGCTGTAAGAGCCAATCACAGAAGGGCGTCAGTGTCATCACTTGTTGCCAGGGAGAGTTCTGCAGGGAAATGCACAGTAATGTCTCCAGCTACTGATATATATCACATCCAGATTTCATCTGCCCCTATAAACACGAGTTATCTGTCATTTGTCACTATTGTTAATATCTTTGTATTCTGTCAGTGAATGGTCACCTTCTTTTCCTCTATAAGCCAATCGCTGTGATATCAGGTCTCTCACCTTGGAGCAGTGTTGTGCCAAAATTTGCCCTTAGCCACAGCAATTACTCTGCCCCTTAGTTCACCCCCACAGTATCATTTCCCCCTTAGTGCCTCCATCCCCCATCACATTGTGTCCCCTCAGATCCCTGTCACTTTGTAGTCCCTCTGATTATATGCCTCCAGCTCCCCCTCATATTAAAGTTCCCTCTTATTGTACCCACCCAGGAGCTCCCCCATATTATGTCCCCCCCAGCAGCTCCCCCTCATATTAAAGCCCCCTCTTATTATACTCCAGAGCAGCCCCTCCTATTTTGCACCCTCAGTACCTCTCCCCCTCATTAGCTCCCCTATTTTACACCCCCCATATTTTACAGAAGATGTAAACAGAGTTGATGTCCCGGCTCATACCTCCCACCGAGAGCGGAAGAGACCAAAAAATGTTCCACTGGATCCGGGACGGTTGGGACCCTCATTCCTATTGCTTCTTCTGATAATGTAATTATTATTTCATTAGTATATGTACCTCTGATCTGTACAGCGCTGCAGAATATGATAGAAATAAAGATTTATTTATCTGTGATGCAGGGAGCTTGGATTTCTGCACATTGTTCAGCCCTGGAAATATGTTCTGTATTGCACATTGTGGCTTTACTGTGTATTACAACTTCTATGATGAGACGCACAAATACAAATGTTCAGCCTCTGGATTCAAACAATAATTTACTGAGAATGGGAAATGGCACAGAACTGAGATCTCAAAATGTATCAGAAAGTAACATCGTCCTTCACAGGATGCAGTGAAAATAAAAATATTGTATCAAAATATTAATATATTATGTAAAACTAGTAGATACCATGTAAATATTACATAAATAACCAATATCCAAATTATCAATAAACCCAAATTTCTTAAATAAACTATACAGACAGTCCCCTACTTAAGGACACCCAACTTACAGATAACCCATAGTTACAGACAGACCCCTCTGCCCCCTGTGACCTCTGGTGACCCCTCTGCCCCCTGTGACCTCTGGTGACCTCTCTGGATGTTACTATAGTCCCCGGCTGCAATGATCAGCTGTAAGGTGTCTGTAATGAAGATTTATTGATAATCCTTGGTCCAATTATAGCAAAAAATTTTTTGAAAATCCAATTGTCACTGGGGCAAAAAAATGTTTTTGTCTGGATCTACAATTATAAAATATACAGATCCGACTTACATACAAATTCAACTTAAGGACAGACCTGCAGAACCTTCCTTGTATGTAACCTGGGGACTGCCTGTATTGAAAGAAGTCTTTGAAAAACCGTACATTTATATGTTACGGGCTGCGTTGCGATGTGATTTTATCTATGGCTTTCAGAAAATATTGTAAAAATGATGTTTTTTACTGTGATCAAAAAGGGGCAAAATTGCTAGAATGTGAATGTTACATGAGGGGTTATTATTGTAGTGTCATTCTCTATTGTGACATTTCTCCTTTGTGTTATTGGATTATGTTTCTATATATGAAGAAGAGCAAATGACCTGCTTGGAGCGAAGTCTGCCCGGATACTGTGAGGTCAGACGCCACGTGTAATCTTATTGGATGGAGGAAGTTTATTTTCTAGATGCTTGTGTTATAATTAGTGAGAACAGAATCTCAGAAGGTTTCATCGTTACATTATACGATGGAGATGACTGGGAGAAGAGAGATGTATCTGGCTCTGGTCTGTATACTGTGCCTGAGAGTGTCCCAGGCGGTGAGAGGTAAGTGGGGGGACGGAGGGTATAGTCCAGTGGTGGCGAACCTATGGCACTGGTGCCAGAGATGGCACTCGGAGACCTCTCTGTGGGCGCTCGGGTTGTCTCCCAGGCACAGAGTTTGCCAGACATGGCACTTTCCTGCAGTCTCAGGCAGTCCAAGTAGTGCCCTGATATTTTAAAGTGACCCATCCTGTGCTGCTTCGTGCTGTCCGAAGAGTGAGAAGGTGTGGACAGGGTGGAATTGGAGCTCAAAGATTCTGGTAGCAATAAGTTTGTTACTGCCTAAATTGCCGTGTTGGCACTTTGGGAAAAGCTGGTGTGTTTTGGGTCTTATTTTGGGCACTCAATTTATAAAAGGTTCGCCATCACTGGTATAGTCTGTACATAGACGTGTAAAATAAAAGTCATACAATGTTGCATTATCTTGACTCTATGGGCTTGATGAATTATAGTTTTTTTGCTATGCGTTGCTTTGTTTTGTCGCAATTGTGCTGCAAATCCAGTTTTGTGACTTTTCATTGCTCCAAATGTACTTGGGGCGATGTAAAGTCACCGCGACACAGACCCTGATTGCACCAAATTCATTCAACTTTCAAAGTTTCACAATAGGAATAAATTCATGAGTTGTGACAATATATGTAGGCGAAAGTTTTGCCGCAAATTGGCTCCATTCCTTACCCGGTTCTATGTGCTGTGATTTTTGATGGTTTTTGTGACTTTTATGCTACTGTCATAAACTCCTCCCATAGGATAAGACGCTGCCAGCAGATTTATCAACGGCAAAAAGTCACTTTAAAGGAAACCTACACCACGGATTTACCTATTAAGGTAGACCGGGTGGTAGGTGCCTCTTTTAAGGGCTAATCCTCACGTCCCCTGTATCTTTTTCTAACTTTTATTGCCCTAATATGCAAATTTTCCAAAGAGGCTACTGGGGCGTGGAGTAGCCGGAGCTGAGGCTACATGGTGCGCCTAATCCATGCTCCAGGAACCTCTTTGATCCTCCTACCAGATATCTTCGGCGCGCAGCTACAAGGAACTGCGCGCACTCATCCGCGAAGCTGGCGTTTTGCAAATGCGCTGAACACAGGCCTGTGGCTGCACGGTCGTTACTCTGAAGCCAGAGGTACTGCACATGCGCTGAACTCCAGCCGAAGATGTGGATGGGTGGGGAATCAAAGAGGCTACTGGGGCGCAGAGTAGCCGCGTTGTGTAGCCTCAGCTCTGGCTAAAACGGCTGCACGGGTATATAACAAGTGTCTGCGCTGCGATTGTGTCGCATGTGACCCCTTTGTGGCGAAGCTGTGCTGCCTCCATGCGACACAAATTAGGGTGCTTGCTGGCGGACGATCTGAATTGTTCGAACTGAGCGCCGTATTTAAAGGAAACCTACCACGTTAAATAGTAGGTGTAAGCTGCAAATACCGAGCACCAGCTTACTGTCGGTAGTGTCATAAACCGCTGGTGCGACCGAAGCTCCTCGAGATATAAAGATTTAAAACGGTTTACACGTACGCGGTATGCACACGGAGTGTAACGACCGAGGAGCTGAGCTGGTGCTCCGGTATTTGCGTCTTACACCTACATATTAACGTGGAGCATTGCCTTACACTTGCAAATTGTGTCAGCCGCCCATGCTTAAAGTGTGCACCACAAAAAGTGTGACTCTGTTGGACCTGAAGCCGGAAGCGAAGTATACATGTGTACTATTTGCAGTGGTGACCTATGTGTGGGGTGTACGGGTGATGTGCAGGTGTACTATTGCAGGGGGTGTACTTTTGCAGGTGTCCTGTTGTAACTATGTGCTGGGGTGGACTATTCCAGGGGGTACATGTGCAGGTTACAATGGTGCAGTGTTACTATGTGCGTGGGTGTACTATGTGTCATGGGTGTCTATTGCAGTGGGTGGTACTATGGTATGGTCCCGTTTACGATTGTAGTGTGGTACTATGTGCAGTGTTGCTTGGTGCAGGTGTACTACTACCTACAGTGTGTGTAATCTAGTGCAGGGGGGTGTACTATGTGCAGGGGGTGTACTATGTGCAGTGGTGGTTACTATGGGCAGTGTGTACTATGTTGGCAGTGTGTGGTACTATGTCAGGGGTGTACTATTGTCAGTGTGTACTATGTGCAGAGGGGTGTACTATGTGCATGTGGTGTACTATTGTGCAGGGGGTGTACTATGTGCAGCGTTGTACCCTGAGTGCATGTGTACTATGACAGTGTGGACTCATGTGGGGTGACTCTATGCAGGGGTGTACTAATGTGAGTCTTGTAGTGAAGTGGGTGTGTATGTGCAAGTGTGTACTATGTGCAGGGTTTGTATAGTTGCAGTGGTACTATGTGCAGTGTGTGTACTATGTGCAGGGGGTGTAGTGTTGCAGGGTGGTGTACTATGGTGCAGTGTCCTATGTACGTGATGTGCGGTGTGTACTATTTGCAGGTGTGTACTATGCAGGCGTTCCTATGTCAGTTTGTACTAGGTGTGGCAGGTGCAGTGTGTACTATGTCAGGGTGTCTATGTGCATGTGTCAGGGTGTCACTATGTGCAGGGGTTGTACTATGTGCAGGATGTGTACATGTGCATGGTGTGTACATGTGCTTGCTATGTGCAGTGTGTGTACTATGTGCGGGGTGTAGTATGGCAGGGGTGTACTCATGTGAGTCCGTGTGTCTATGTGCAGGGTTTACTATGTGCGGTGCGTACTATGTGCATGGTCCTGTGTACAGGCAGCCTTGCAGGTACTCCTAGTGACTAGGGCCAGGTCCGTACTATGTGCAGGGGGTGGACTATGTGCAGGTGTGTATATTTGCAGGGGTTGTACTATGTGCAGTTCCTGTTACTAGTGTGAGGGTGACATATGTGCAGGGGTGTGTATATTGGCAGGGGTGTGTACTAGGTGCCAGGGGGTGTGTACATATCAGGCGGGAGGTGTCCTTTGTGCAGGGGGGTGTACTATTGTGGGGGTGTATTATTGTGCAGGGTCCTGTGTACTATGTCAGTAGTAGTATGTCAGGTTGTATTCTGTGTGCAGGGGTATGCCCTTGATTCCATGTCCAACCTCTGGCTGATGCCCCAACTCCCCTGTCCGACATGGCTGATGCCCCAGACTCCCCGTCCAACGATGGCTGATGCCCCGAGCTCCCCCTGTCCAGACGATGGCTGATGCCCCAGACTCCCCTTCCAGACGATGGCTGAGCCCCTGAACTCTCCCTGATCCAGACGATGGCGATGCCCCAGACTCCCCTGTCCAGACGATGGCTGATGCCGCGACCCCTCCACTCTGTCCTGACGAGGACGTGATGCCCCAGACTCCCCTGTCCAATCGATGGCTGATGCCAGCAAACTCCCCTGTCCAGACGATGGCTGATGCCCCAGACTCCCCTGTCCAGACGATGGCTGATGCCCCAGACTCCCCTGTCCAGATGATGGCTGATGCCCCAGACTCCCCTGTCCAGATGATGGCTGATGCCCCAGACTCCCCTGTCCAGACGATGGCTGTCACCGAAGTGTGTCGCAAAATCAAGCACTCACATGCACCGGAGATAGGTTGATGAACTCCAGCGGACCTCGGCGGACTTCAGCACAGCAGCGACACCTGGTGGACAACAGGCGCACAACCTTAGTGAATCGCCGGAAGACCCGAATCCTCGTCGGAGATCGCGACAGGACCGGGTAAGTAAATGACCCTCATTATTTGTTGACTTTCTCCTGTAGGAGGAGATCATGGCTGTAATAGGCCTCATATTGATTTTCGAGGTGCCCAAGTACAACGTTTCCAGGATCCCTCATAGGTCACCTTATAATGCCGGAGAACACTTTGCCCCCTGCAGGAGGTCTTACGGAAAGCTGACGTGCCTTACAGATGGGAATTCCCCTTTAGCCTGACGGCCTGCAAAGAGGGCAGAACAGAGACATTGCGCTTCCCGATGGATTTGAATGTCTTCTGCAACTCTCTAGACCTGCCAATCCCAGTCATCCCAGAGCGGAGCTTACACTCATCAGATCCACCTTTCTCACCGACCTGGCAATGCAATGCTCCTAGGAAGCAGCGACGGAAGTCCCCAGAGCCGTCCATATCCTCTCCGCCTTGTGCTCACCTGCGCACCATGCCGAAAGGACCAAGAAGCTAAGAGACTGTGAGCCGCAGGGTTCATTCAGGCCCCGGTGGTGTTGACCACTTTCAGGATGGTAGCTACCTGCTATCCCTAGTATCCTTAGTTCTGCAGTGAGTTGAAGGTTAGATGTCTGGCACGCTGCCCACAATCGGGTTTGTTGCTGCAGGAGTTAAACTTAAGCCGGACATAGCGTTCCTGCAAGAAACGTTCCTGCGAGGCGATTTTGATAGCCTGCTCTTACCCCTTCCAGGTATTGGACTCTTATACGGACCCATAGGGTAGATTCCTCATTCTAAGGGGGCCCTTGGGGGGGGGGGACGTGTATTCTCCAAATTCTGGGCAACTGGGTTTTCTCTCGAGGGTCCTATCACGTCTAGCTCAACATATGTATTTTGGTCAATAATAATAATAGTTTTGGATGGTCTTTTGAAACATACATGTAAGGAATAACTATGTCTGTGCACCGTGTATGTGACACTCATCATGTAACTGTTTTTCTTCTTCAGTGAAGAATGTGCTGATTCAGTCCGAATTTTATCAGAACAAACTCCCGAGTGCAGAGTACGCCTTCCAGTTTGATGATGACGAGATATATAATGTGAATTATGACAGTAAAGAGGCGAGATGGAGACTGGCACAGTTTGGAGACCGGGCTATTGCTAACACTGCTGGTGCTATACAAAATAAAGCAGTGATGACCCAGAATTTTCAAATATGGACGAAGAGAGCAAACTTCACAGCATCAAAACCAGGTACCGATTATCAACTGAAGCCGTGTCATGCCCCAGGACTTCTATTCATTGACATGTATATGTGTTATACTGCTTTGCCTTTTGACCCTCCTGTCTTCCTGTCCTCTAGCTGCGGTATTGTAACTCTCCCCTCTCCCACGTGTTAGCCGCCTGTTTCATGTCAGGATAGAGCACGTTTCTGTATGTTCCTGCTACCCTGGTATATAATATCCTTTTCACACCGTTGTAACCAGCATTTCTTCAAGATTTCTGCACCAAATAAAGCTGGAATCTTCCTACATGACTCTACAATGGAGTTGACGCTATCTGACAATAAATGTCTTGGTGTGAGTACTGGTTGAAGCAAAGATATAAGACTATCTATAAACACCTGCTTACAGCCAGGTTATTGAGTCAGAATAAGCCGTTCATGTATGGGAAAGTAGCATTTTAGTCTACCTGTGCCCAGGGGAAAGGCAGTGATCATCCTTTGCATCCTAAAGGTTGAATTCCACAATTTTAATCTGCAATTATTGACACGTTGCGATTATAAACCTGTAGTTTTCTATGCAGCATGTGGACGGGATTCATACAATGCTGCTAATGGAAATGGCTCTAGGTTGGCCATTTTTAATTCCACCATGGGGAAAAAAAGGGGGGGGGGGGTTCCTATTTAACTATCTCATGCTCAGCACTACTACCGTTCAGAAGATACATGGATACACTGTATAAGTGATAAAATACATATCTGTCAATTGTAAGAGTTCTTCTGTAATTACAATATAACTAATAATGTCCCAATACAAGGGTCAATAAATACTATTAGAGTAGCATACCAGATTACCAGCATACTATTACTAAGTAAAAGCCACTAAACTAAGAATATTATTACCACCATATAGTGGCCACATACTACGGTGCTGGTGTAGAGTACAAAGATTCCCAGCACTCAAGGAAAATCATTTAAGGTTCTCAAACAGAGATTTTATTAAATAATGGCAACACATAACGGCTCAGTTCTGAGCCTTCATCAGGTAGGACGCCTGATGAAGGCTCAGTTCCTGTGCTGAAACGTTGTTCTATTATCTTATAAAATCTCTGTTTGAGAACCTTACATGACCTCTCGAGATTTTCCCTGAGCGCCGGGAATCTCCACACACTCTCCACTGGGGCCACCAGCACATTGGGGACAAACGCAGTGCCCTGTGTAGTGTGCAGGGGGTACCAAATTTAGAATTTCTTGCCCACGTCCTTCATGAATCTGGCGCCCTCTGCACTGCTCCTACAGAGGTCAACTTTTTTGGAGTGCACCTTATAAATCTGCACGGTCCAACTGAGCCCTGGAAAGCCCCCTATTCTGTGTCGCATAATGCCTAGTGGAGCTGGAGGGTCGTGGGGGGGTTGCTGGGTGGTAGCCACGGGATACTCCTGCCCCATGCCTGCATAATAGCTATAGCCTTAGGGTGATGGCACACGCGGCATTTTGAACCCATTTTTGGCCCGTTTTTAAGCAGTCCGCATGCGTTTTTGACCAGTTTGAATTAAGATAATTGGTCAAACCTATCAATAACGCAAGCGGTTTTTAACTGACTGCTTAAAAACAACCCAAAAACGTGTTCAAAACGCTATCTGAGCCTATTCAGATGCAGGTTATAACGCAATTCTGCGCCAGCCCAGTGGACCCAGCCAACAGATGCGTAACAAGCCAGAACCTTCTGATATATCTGTGGTGGTGGAGGGGTTTATATCACATGCTGATGCACAATACTCGAGGCTGTTATCAGTTTCCCCCTCTAAGTGAATACACAACAAGTTTATCTTGCGATTTACAAGTAACATTGAGGGGCATTTATTATTGATGCACAGAAGAAAGAAAAATGCTCCATTGAGTGTAAAAATGAATATTGAGGGTTAATCTTTTGGTAATTTCATTAACATTAAACATTTTTGTTATGTGAACGTGAATGAAGGACGATTATCCTGCTTTTCTTCCAGTCACTCCCATGATATACGTTTTCTCAGAGGAGCCGGTGGTTCTGAATGAGCCCAATGTACTGATATGTTATGTCAAGGAGATCTTCCCTCCCGTTATCAGCATGTCCTGGATGAAGAATAATCAGCCTGTGACCGAAGGAGTATCAGAGACGGACTATTATGTTTCATCGGATTTGTCTTATTACAAATTCATCTACCTGACTATGATCCCAGCGGAGGGAGATTTTTACACCTGCTCTGTGGAGCACGCCGGACTCTCCACTAACCCCACCAACAAGATCTGGAGTGAGTAACTATTATGGTCTAGACACAAAACCTGTAACAGCACTCCAATAGTAGGTTCCTACCCCTGTAGACCATCCATGCTCCAGGCTCCATGCTCCAGGCTCCATGCTCTAGGCTCCATGCTCTAGGCTCCATGCTCCAGGCTCCATGCTCCAGGCTCCATGCCCCAGGCCCCATGCCCCAGGCCCCATGCCCCAGGCCCCATGCCCCAGGCTCCATGCCCCAGGCTCCATGCCCCAGGCCCCATGCTTCAGGCCCCATGCTCCAGGCCCCATGCTCCAGGCCCCATGCTCCAGGCTCCATGCTCCAGGCTCCATGCTCCAGGCTCCATGCACACCTGAAATGATTTATACGGAGATTTATTTTATTGTTTATGCAGCAAAATAAAGTTTTTGTGCAACATTTTGGCAATTTTTTGCCTTTGTCCAGCACAAACGCCGCTACACAAGGAGGAAAGGAGATAGTGGATTCAGCACTCTGTGATGTGCACGCCTTGTGCTAGTTGAATCGCTCTATTCCCCCCTCCCCTTCCATTTAAAGCTAAGATAGGACGTGCTCACCGCACCATGACCAGACGACATAGACCTCCATCCTGGCCATGATTTGGTGCGGCCAGTTCACGGCCGTGTGCATGTAGCCTTAGCAAAAATTGCCACTTTGTACATTGTCTAATTGATGTTTGTACACATAAGGGTAATGCCACACGTGGCGTTTTGAACCTGTTTTTTGGCCGGTTTTAAGCAGTCCGTTAAAAAAACCCATGCGTTTTGACAGGTTTTACCAATTTTCTTAATTAAAAATGGTCAAAAACGCATTTGTTTTTTAACAGACTGCTTAAAAACGGACCAAAAACAGGTTCAAAACGCCACGTGTGGCATTACCCTTAGGCAAAGCTTATGTTCGTGCATCCCTATAGCAGATATTGGTTGGGCCCAAGTCGAAATGTCTATAATGTTGGAGATTTTTTACCAAAAGTCTTATATTTTCATGTTCTTTTACAGGCCCTGATATTCCCGTCCACATGTCAGAGACCTCTGAAAATATAGTGTGTGGCCTGGGGCTCGCAATTGGAATAATTGGAATCATTGCGGGCATTTTTCTGATCTTCAAAGGAATTCGAAATAATCGAAATACAGGACACTGACCTAACAGGTATCCACATACCACCCTCTGATGTATGAAAATGCTGTGCAAGCTGCAGGAAGCATGTTATAGAGCAGGAGGGGCTGAGCAGATTGTACAAATGGGTAGCCACAGCACATGCCCCCCCCCCAGTAGATGGTTGGTATCCACAGCACATGCCCCCCCCCAGTAGATGTGTAGCCACAGCACATGGCCCCCCCCCCAGTAGATGGGTAGCCACCGCCCATGCCCCCCCCCCAGTAGATGGGTTAGCTACAGCACATGCCCCCCCCCAGTAAGATGGGTAGCCACAGCACATGCCCCCCCCCCAGTAGATGGGTAGCCACAGCACATGCCCCCCCCAGTAGATGGTAGCTACAGCACATGCCCCCCCAGTAGATGGGTAGCCACAGCACATGCCCCCCCCCCAAGTAGATGGGTAGCCACAGCCCTACCCCCCCAGTAGATGGGTAGCCCCGCACATGCCCCCCCCCAGTAGATGGGTAGCCACAGCACATGCCCCCCCCAGTAGATGGGTAGCAACAGCACATGCCCCCCCCAGTACCCCAGTAGATGGGTAGCCACAGCACATACCCCCCCCATACCCCAGTAGATGGGTAGCCAAGCACATACCCCCCCCCAGTAGATGGGTAGCCACAGCACATGCCCCCCCCCAGTAGATGTTAGCCACAGCACATGCCCCCCCCAGTAGATGGGTGCCACACATACCCCCCCCCCCAGTACCCCAGTATGATGGGTAGCCACAGCACATACCCCCTCCCCCGTAGATGGGTAGCCACAGCACATACCCCCAAGTACCCCAGTAGATGGGTAGCCACAGCACATCCCCCCCCCAGTAGATGGGTACCACAGCACATGCCCCCCCCCCAGTAGATGGGTAGCCACACACATGCCCCCCCCCCAGTAGATTGGGTAGCCACAGCACATACCCCCCCCAGTACCCCAAGATGGGTAGCCACAGCACATACCCCCCCCCAGTACCCCAGTAGATGGGTAGCCACAGCACTAACCCCCCCCAGTACCCCAGTAGATGGGTAGCCACAGCACATACCCCCCCGTACCCCAGTCCCCGTAGATGGGTAGCCACAGCACATACCCCCCCCCCCCAGTAGATTGGTAGTTACCGCAAAAAAAAAAAAAGAATATTCATCTACCAGCGCTCCCTGCAGCCTCCCTCATTGCTCTCACATTCTTCTCTTTAACCCAGCTTAGACGTATGGCAGTGATGATGTCTGTGTCGTACAAAGGACGTAAGCGGTGATAACACTAAGAGACACACAGCGGCCATCACTATTATTAAAGCTCTGTCTGAGAGCCACATGCAGCCAACAAAAGAGCCACATCCCGAGCCATAGGGTCCTACCCCTAAAGTTAATACACAGAGAGTAGAGGCCAATCTTTCTGTCCATGTCTAATATTTCATTTGTCTCTGACCTGGTGGCTGGAGATCAGCTGCTGAGATGTCTCCAATACAGAGCAGAGGAGAATCTTTGCCATAACTGTTTTTAAATGGTTACTGACCTTTCCTTGTCTTTCATACAAGAATTAAGCTACACATGGATCTATAAAACAAATAATCTTTATATATAGCGCCATCATTTCCGCAGCGATGTACAGATCATGGGGTACAGAGTAATAACATAATGGAACATCTGGAGGGATTGTCAACCTGAGGAATACTAACACATACCTGGATATGTTAGTCATTCGTGTAGATTATTACAAGAATAAGATTGCAGAGTCAGCAAGAAACCAAGGGCATAGTCTTTGCTGCTGCAGGGTATTGGTTTGGATAGACTAGTAGACAGACAAGAACACTGAGTCCTAGGCTAAACCCCTTTCCCAGCTGTCCCTACCTATTTGCCCAGCCTACCCTAAGCAGTAAATGACACATTTTCGACATTCCCTTCAAGCACCAAAGTGCAAACACAGAGATAAGACTGGACAAAGGACAAACATAGAAGAGAAGTCACACAATACGGGTCAAAACCAGAAGGACAAAGCAGTACAGAATGGATAGGAAACAGATGATCAGAAAAAAGACAAAGGTCAGGAATCCAAAATACAGAATTAAAAAAAATTGCCAGCAATCTCCAATTAGACTTATAGCAAGTACAGGGGAAGAGGCGGAGTGCAGGTGAGATATCAGGGTCCTGCTACATGAAGTGATTATAATCTCTGACATCCAGAAAAGGCTGAGCGCAGGGGAGGAGGATTCTGTCCATGTCACCTTAACTGTTGCAACCCAAAGCAATACACAGAAGACAGATCGGTGGCGGAAATCAATCAACAAGACAGACAGGAACGGGATAAAGCAGTGTTCAGACTAGTGAGGACAGAATGTAACCTAAGAACTATATCACACTATCAGCGCATCCTTGCTCTACATCAATCCCATAATACCTCAACAAAGCATCACGTGCAGCTACATACCTACTACCTGCGGGGAGGGGTAAGTTAATTTTCCTTCTCCTACATGTTAGTGTGAACAGTCCCGTGCTTTCTACAATGCAGAAAGCCCCGAGCCCAATCTAGGAACCACCATCAGCAAACACAAGACAGTAACAAGACGTTTCATGCATTGTGATATTTCGCTGCCGCACATCGCACTCCAAGTGTAATTATAACTTATTGTTGGCGATTCTACATATTAGGGAATAAGAACAGAATGACAGAAAAAAAGATTCTGTATGTACTTTAAGGCAATGACCTTCAGGACAACTTTACCCAATGTAATACAGAGGCGGATTCCTCCCTCCTCTATATTAAAACGAAAAACAAATGAACTCATATTTTAAAGTCAGATCTGGTTCACACACCAGGAAGCAGGGGGTGGTCTAGACATTTCCAAACCTTAATATTCCCTGGTGTGGTTCCCGGAATATTATCAGGCCAATGGGGCAACATTTACTTACCTGTCGCGATCCCGATCCGGACAGTCCGACGAAGATGATTCATGTAGCTCGTGTGCCGGATTCCCGCACTGTCGCTTCCCCGCCAAGGTCCGCCGGAGTTCACCTTCTTCTTCCCGGTGCCTGTAAGTGCGTGTTCTGTGACACAATTTGATTTGAAGTCCGGTGCGTTGTCCGATCGTCGGGTGTCTGCGGCCATCGCATGAAAGTGGGCGTGATTGTGCCCAAATCCATCGCGTGCGCCAAACACCCCTGTTAAATGCGGTCAACGCAGGAAATTGTCGGAAAATTCGAAGAAAATGCGCGTCCGCGGACCTTGGTAAATGAGCCCACTAAAATTTTAATTGGTAAATTGATGCATTCAAATAGAACCTTTCAGGTCAATGTAAGACCCAAAAAAACTAGAGGTCCTTGAGGATTAGGGTCCCCACCTGTATGAGGGCTAGTACTTGGACTAAATAAAAAAAAAATAAACATTAATACTTATTTGATGGGACTGCTGAGGCCCATCGACTCACATTGAGGATGGGCGCTTGCACTTCCTCTGGTGATGTGACAATGGCGCTTGCACAGTGGAGCTGGGGTGTGCTACTACTCCGGCTTCACAGCCGCAACGCACAGGCGTGAATGGAACGAGGAGGAGAAGTCAGTATAAAGTTTAATTTTTTATATAAATTCCATACAGAGCAATTTGGGACCACTAAACCCATCCACATGGCCTCATGCTCAATCCACATGACAGGTTCCCCCCTTAAGTCCTCCCAGAACTGAACCTCCCCTTCCAATAAGACAGGAATTCCCACTTTAGATTAGGGTTTGTGCAGAGGGTCGCACCTGGAGCCGGGATAACTGAATTTACTGGGATTGTTTCTGAAAATGCAGGACAATCGTCACCTTCATGAACATTGGGAATATGAATATCATAGGGATTACACTCGTGATGGTAATGTTCTATATAGCGGAGACATCCTAGTACAGACAGTCCCCAAGTTAACGTACAGATAGGGTCCATAGGTTGTTCTTAAGTTGAATTTGGTATGTAAGTCGAAACTGTAATTTTATATTGTAGTTCTATGAAAATATATTTTTGCTCCGGTGACAATCAATTGGAGTTTCAAAATGTTTTTCTGTTATTGGACCAAGATTATCCATAAATCTTCATTACAGACACTTATAGCTGCTCATTGCAGCTGGGTACTATAGTAACATCCAGAAGGTCACCAGATGGTCACAGGGGGCAGAGGGGTCACCAGAGGTCACAGGGGGCAACAGAGGGGTTGTCTGTAACTAGGGGGTGTCTGTAAGTCAGGTGTCCTTAAGTAGGGGACTGCCTGTATTTACAAAGCTGTTACAGTGACAGTAGATTGTGGGAATACTGATCATAGTGAGAGGATTGTAGTAAGATCTCCTGTATCCACTGGATAGATATGGTGATAGGACATTATGGAGGCCGTGTGCACCCACAGGTGCAGGAAGCAATGAGACAAACAACAGGTAAATGTGGGAGCCCGTGGTCCATAATGATCGCTGCATCTTAATCTGTGTATGAGACGGGAAAGAAGTGCTCAGGAATCATTGGTGGCAGAAGATCTGGAAGAAGAATATTACATGTCACTGCACCTCCATAATGCTGCACAGGACCACAACATACTCCTCCCAAATACCGAAACCAATATCCTTAATTCCATACTACGCTTCTTGGGTAAGCACCAATGATAGTGATGGCACTCACCAACTAGTGACCCACAGGGACAGCTTCGGTGGGGGCAGCGCTCATGCTAGGTGGTGGTGCTGTACGGGCTTCTCTAGCTGTGGCTGCTCTGTTTCTGACACATTTTGATAAACTGTGACGGCCACTAATATGGAGGAATTCGGAAGCCGGAGACATGTTGAAGGCAATAGTACAATGACTCCTGGATTTGCAGTCAAAAACTGCCTGTGTGTGGGCGATACATATTTCAGCGCTAATATGCCCTTCTTCACTGATACAATATGCATTGTATACCAGGTTATGAATTGATGCTTCCAGCTACAGCCGGCTCCATCACCACATCATGTTAATGTAAGTGCCATATTATTAGATAGGACACTATTACAATCTGCTCTGCTCCTACTGCTCTATAACATGCTGCCTGAGATAAACACTATGTACAATCTGCTCAGCCCCTCCTGCTCTATAACATGTGCCTGCAATAGAACACTATGTACAATTGCTCAGCCCCCTCCTGCTCTATAACATGCCCCTGCAGATAGAACACTATGTACCACCTGCTCAGCTCCTCGCTCTTATAACATGCTGCCTGCAGATAGGACACTATGTACAACCTGCTCAACTCCTCCTGCTCTATAACATGGGCTGCAGAAGGACACTATGTACAATGTGCTCAGTCTCCTCCTGCTCTACAACATGCTGCCTGCAGATAGGACACTATGTACAATCTGCTCTGCTCCTCCTGCTCTCTAACATGGCCTGCAGATAGGACACTATTCAACTGCTCAGCTCCTCTGCTCTATAACATGCTGCCTGCAGATAGAAACACTATGACAATCTGCTCTGCCTCCTGTTCTATAACATGCTGCCTGCAGATAGAACACTATGCAATCTGCTCAGCCCCTCCTGCTCTATAACATGCTGCCTGCGATAGGACACTATGGACAATCTGCTCAGCCCTCCGCTCTATAACATGCTGCCTGCAGATAGGACACCATGTACAATCTGCTCAGCTCCTCCTGCTCTTAAATGCTGCCTGCAGCTAGGAACATATGTACAATCTTCGGTCCTCCTGATCTATAACATGCTGCTGAGATAGGACATGTGGGACAATCTGCTCAGCTCCTCCTGCTCTATAACATGGCTGCCTGCTAGAGTAGGACACTATGTACAATCTGCTCAGCTCTTCCTGCTCTATAAACATTCTGCCGCAGATAGGACACTATGTACAACCTGCTTCAGCTCCTCCTGCTCTATAACATGCTGCCTGCAGAGTAGGACACTGTATAATCTGCTCAGCTCCTCCGCATAATAAATGCTGCCTGCAGTTAGGGCAATATGTACAATCTGCTCAGCTTCGCTCATAACATGCTGCCTGCAGATAGAACACTATGTACAATCTGTCCAGCCTCTGCTCTATAACATGCTGCCTGCAGATAGGAACATATGTACAACTGCTCAGCACCTCCTGCTCTATAACATGCTGCCTGCAGATAGGACACCATGTACCAATCTCAGCTCCTTGCTCTATAACATGCTGCCTGCAGATAAGACACCATGTCAATCTGCTTGCCCTCCTGATCTATACATGTGCCTGCAGATAGGACACTGTGTAAATCTGCTCAGTCCTCCTGCTCTATAACATGCTGCCTGCAGATAGGCACACTGTGTACAATCTGCTCAGCTCCTACTGTAACATAAAACATGCTTCCTGCAGATAGGACACTATGTACAAATCTGCTCAGCTCTTCCTGCTCTATAACATCTGCCTGCAGATAGGACACTATTACAATCTGCTCAGCCCCCTCCTGCTATAACATGCTGCTGAGATAGGACATATTGTACAATCTGCTCAGCTCCTCCTGCTCTATAACATGTGCCTGCAGATAGAACACTATGTACAATCTGCTCAGCTCCTCTGCTCTATAAATGATGCCTGCAGATAGAAACTACTTGTACAACTGCTCAGATCCTCTGCTCTAAAACCTGCTTCCTGCAGATAGGACACTATGTACAATCTCCTCAGCTCTTCTGCTCTACAAATGCTGCCTGCAGATAGGACCTATGTACAATCTGCTCCGCACCTCGCTCTATAACATGTGCTGCAGATAGGACACATGTACAATCTGCTTAGCTCCTCTGCTCTAAACATGCTGCCTGCAGATAGACCCATGTACAATTGCTCTGCTCCTCCTGTCTAAAACACTGCGCCTGCAGATAGGACACTGTATCAATCTGCGTCAGCCTCCCTGCTCTATAACATGCAGCCAGCAGATAGGACACTGTGACCAATCTGCTCAGCCCTCCTGCTCTAAACATGTTCCGCAGATTAGGGACACTATGTACAATCTGCTCAGCTCTTCCTGCTCTATACCATTCTGGTGCAGATAGGACATATTACAATCTGCTCAGCCCTCCTGCTCTATAACATGCTGCTGCAGATAGGACACTAGTACAATCTGCTCAGCTCCTCCTGCTCTATAAATGCTGCCTGCAGATAGAAAACTATGTACAATCTGATCAGCTCCTTGCTCTATAACATGCTGCCTGCAGATAGAACACTTGTACTACTGGGGGGGGGCATGTGCTGTGGCTACCCATCTACTGGGGGGGGGCATGTGCTGTGGCTACCCATCTACTGGGGGGGGGCATGTGCTGTGGCTACCCATCTACTGGGGGGGGCATGTGCTGGAACTACCTATCTACTGGGAGGCACCTGGTGGGTGTCAGGATTTGGAGTAGGGAACCCCCTGGACCACCGCAGACAATGATGTAAGCAGACAATTTTTTGAAAAAAATTGATAATACATTAACAACGAGGGTTACAAAACATTATATAATTATTTATCAAAAGCACACAGGAAAAAAACAAATTGGAACCCAAGTATGTTCCATAAATACGCCCAATTCCGGCGGGAATGCTAGGAATTGTCGGTCTTTATAGGAATCCGGGAAGTGAGCAGCGCCAATCAGCTGGCCCTTTAAATCTGCGAGTGCCCTGGCCAGCCGGGGAAGGAGCCAGAAAGAGGTGAGTTGAGTGAGTTCGGAAAGGGGCGACGCCAAGGAGAGGGGCACGGGTGATCGGAGCCTGACAGGTAAAATGATCACTGGAAACCATTATCGTGGGAGCACTATCTATAAAGAATCATGTACGAGAAACCATATGTATTTATGTAAAAAGAAAGAGAAAAAGAAGAAGAGAACTAAAAAGGTCTTGCAACGTATTGCATATATGAACCGAAAAAATATTAGAGTTCGATCCGTAAAAAGCTACAAACTCTCTATACATGAAATTATTAAAGTGCATAAAGTGTAAATAAATGAATGTGCATATCATTATTAAAGTGCATTCTACATAACATTATTAAAGTGCGTTCTACATAACATTATTAAAGTGCATTCTACATATCATTATTATGCGTTCTACATAGCATTGTTAAAGTGCATAATGATTCATAAATGTGCATAACATTTTTAAGGTGCATGGGTTATGTGCTAGAAATTCTAAGAGTAACCACCACTGAATTACTATGGGTCTATTATGGAGTGCTCACAACAAGTGATATCAAAAATTACTACTTAAAAACACATCTAAAGATTGAAAAAGTGTGCAAAAAATACACAAAACTGCAAACATATAAATACAAGATTACGTGAAGTAATATTACATATTGCCTCTAGTCATTATATGTCTAAACGGTTATGGTAACTATTTAAATTATAGCTTTATATCCCAAAATCTAACAAGGGAATATATGAGTATATCTCTATTAAGTAACCGGGTATATAGATATAGATGCATCTCTGTTGGACAATACAATGACTAGAAACGTGGTGTATAGCCAAGTGATAATTCATGTAAAAGGAGGGGCTTGTAGAAAAGGTTAAAAGAGCTCGTACGGATGTCTTTCTGTTTACCGTTAGCACAATCTCATAGGTGGGGCGGGTGGATCCCATCCCATGTGAATTCTGGAAGGCAAGATGAGGAAAGGAAGAAAGGGGGGGGGGGGAGAAGGAGGGGAATAAGGGCACAATGTATTTGTTCCATTTCACCCTGTATTTATGGGGAATGGAAGTTCTGAACTCTATGCCAATTCTATAATCATGAGGCAAGTGGTGCAATCTTCAAGTCATACAATCATACTGCCCTATATTTAGTCGTGCGTGATGACGTGTATATTTATTATCTACAATACCCTAAATAGAAAGATGGTGCAAAAAGGAAGGAAGGGAAAAGGAAAGAACTAGAAATGGATCAAAAAAATATGTTAGTCCCAGATCCAATGATGATTGATCCATGGATGATTATGGAGATCTTATGATTGTGAATCATATAACTGGTTTCCCTTGAGTCCAAGTGATCCTGTTTCATTAGGTGATCATATAGTGGACCTGCTAGTAGAAGAAAATAGTGAAATAAAATTAACAACATTCCATTTCATTAGACATATAGTTTAAAAACATTTATGTACAATTTAAAAACCCAGTGTGAACCGGGTCGGGAGTCAGAGGAAGGGTGCATAACTCAGGGTCTCATTCAAACCTAATGGGCTTAGGGATTTCAGGGTCCAGATCCATCTGGTTTCACATTGGGCCAATTTTTGTGCTACCGGACCTCCCCTAATATTATTCTTGACGTGGTCGATGCCACAAACGCGGAGATATTTCGGATTGCATCCGCGCTTATCTCTAAAATGTTTTGCTACCGGAAGTCCGTCCGTGCAAAAGTCAGGGTTTTTTGCTGCTGTAATGTCACGTACATGTTCGCGAACCCTTACTTTTAACTCTCTAGTCGTCAAACCTATATAAATTAGGTCACAGGGGCACGAAGCATGGTAGATTACTGTTTTTGTATTACATGTAATTGTATGTGTAATCTTGTACATCCGTGATCCGTCTGAGTTTTTAAATGAATCTGTTTGCATGATATTGGGGCATGCCACACATCGACCGCATGGTTTGCATCCCCATTTAGGACCTTTGGTGTTCAAAAAAGTATGTCTGCTCTTTTTTTCATAATGGCTTTTAACCAAAAGGTCTTTAAGATTTTTGGACCTTCGTGCTGCTATGCCTGGATACTCAGGGATGTATTTTTGTAAAATAGGGTCCGCTCGCAATAAAGGCCAGAACCGTTCAAATATTTCTTTCATTTCCTTCCACTGCGAATGATAATCAGTAATAAATCTTACCTTGCAGTCCTCCTTCTGTTTCTTTTCTAAATATAATAATTCAATTCTTGGAGTCTGTTTTGCTCTATTATAGGCTTTCCTCAGCGTTCTCTGGCTATAACCGCGGTCTCTGAATCTGCATCTCAGTACCTGCGCTTGAAGTTCAAAAGATTCATCCGTTGAGCAAATTCGCCTCATACGCAAGTATTGTCCAATGGGGACTGCCGTGATAGTTTGTGGAGGGTGGGATGATGAGGCATGCAACAGAGAATTTACTGCCGTTTCCTTTCTATGTACATCCGATTGGACATATACAAATTCATCCTTCTCTAGAAGAACATCCAAAAAATCCACTTTACTTACATCATATTTATATGTGAGTTTGATGTTCATATTGTTGTCATTTAATTGGTGGATAAATGTATCCAACTCTTGGGCAGTGCCCCTCCAGATGACCAGGATGTCATCAATGTACCGTGCCCAGAAAATGACCCGGTCCATTGCGACATCCTGGTCACCCATGAGGAGGTCCCTCTCCCACAGCCCCAGGAACAGATTGGCATACGAGGGGGCACAAGCCGCCCCCATAGCCGTTCCCTGGAGCTGTAGGAAGAAGGAGTCCCCAAATACAAATGCGTTGTGACAGAGTACGAATTCCAAAAGATGTAGGATTAATTCCTTCATACCTCCATCTAGAGTTGTGGTGTCGAGGAAGAATTTTACCGCCCTAAGGCCATCCGAATGTTTTATACTTGTGTATAATGATTCTACGTCCAGTGCAACGAGAATCATGTCTTCCTCCATATGGATGCCTTCAATTTTTTGTAATAAATCTGAAGTGTCTCGGACATAGGAGGGTAAACACTCCACTATGTCCTTTAAGTAATGGTCAATGAATTTGCCAATTTTTTCTGTCAGCCCCCCGTTGCCCGAGATAATTGGGTGCCCGGGTGGGTTGATAAATGTGGCGCACGGTCCAACTGAGCACCGGACCCCCCTGCAGTGCAGAAATGCGTGTCACATTGGGACAGATTTACTTACCCGGTCCAGTCGCGATCCAGCGACAGGTTCTCCGATGCTGATTCGGGTCTTCCGGGCCATTCACTAAGGTCCGTGCGCCGATATCCACTAGGTGTCGCTGCTGTGCCGAGGTCCGCTGGAGTTCACCTTCTATTTCTTGTTGCAGGTGTGTGTCAAGCGACACTTTTTTTTTAGAATACCGCGGTTTTTCCGAATCCATCGGGTTTTCCGACGGCCACGACCCCCGATTTACATTGCATGCAACCCGGCATGATTGCGCTGAAATCCAATCGCGTGCGAAATTCAATGCAAATTGGAAATCGTGGGGATACGACGGAATCGCGCAATTCGGACCCTTAGTAAATGACCCCCATTATGCCTAGTGCCGCCGCGACACAAATGGGTCTCAGACACTGGTTACATAATATCGGAGTCTGAATGGGTTAAAGTATATGAACACTAAACATGCATGGATGGAAAGGCATCGTACAAACACAATGTACAGCACACTGGAGCATAAGTCTATAGAATCCGTTCTGCTTCCTGTAGTAGTTTTGTTGTAATACTCGATCGTAGCAGAAAATGTAAATGTATTATTACTGTCATTCATAATACAAGTAATGAGAGAAGATCATCATTCAGGGCAGTGAGAGGTAAATGTTTGCCCCGGGCGGTACCTCAGCGTTTCTCTGGGTTTCTGGGCTTTTAAAGTTGCGGAATTTGGAGTCCAAAAAGATGAGTTACACGACATATAAAATATACGCAGAACTTCTTGTGTTGTATTGCCATCTGCTGGTATGGAGAAGGTTCAGGCCCGAATCTACAGGTGAACTTCCTAATGCTGCCCCCGGCGCCAGGTTATGCTGCCTCACACACTAGTAGTCGGTCAGTGACACAGACATTAGTGACATCTAGTATCTTACAGGTGATGATCTGCTCCATCAGGAAGAGAACTCCAGAATCCTCCGGAAGATGGCGCCGCCATAGGTGGCTTCCTGTACACCGTGCTCCGGCATCTTTCCCTTATCCCTCTATTTCTCCCCCACCTATTACCCCCCCAGCTTTATGGAAATCTTCATCCTACGCACCAGAGCTGAAGAGCGACGGCGGTGGACGATCGGAGTGGTCCAAGTGGCAGCTGTTGTGAGTGGCACCTGTACACAGCACTTGAAGCAGGGATCCCAACATCCAGACACCCAGGGCTAGCGATCCAGTGGGGCAAGGGGCTCCCCCTCGAGCCAAGCAGTGCGGCAACCCGAAACCCGCACCTCCCACATTCCAAAACACACCGGCAGGTTGACTAGACTGTGAGCCCCATTGGGGACAGAGATTGATCCGGCACGCTCCATGCAGCGATGCGCAATCCCTGTGCACTATACAAAGGACCATTATTATTATTAGTATTAGAAACCCATGGTCTTGAAGGGCTTTCAGGACCACAGTCAGGTTTTGTTTCATCCAGTCCTATGTCTGGGAGCTCTGGAGCCGGTCATCCACGTTTGGTACCACATGAAATCCCTGGATTGTAAGGAAGGCTGAAAGTACAAGCGCCACCTCTGTGGAGACTCTGGGCACAGAACTGAGGCAGAACAGGAGGCACGGGAACTGACAGTGAAGGACGACATCTTTCTGTGGAATGGCTACTGGCAGGAATCTCCTGCGGCTCTGAAGGATTGGAACGTGAGGATACGGCTCCTTCAGATCTATTGTTGCCATTACATTAAACAATTTCCTGCAATCATGACGACAGCTGTCTGAAATGACTCCATTCTATAATCTCTCTGCACCAAATATTGGTTGAGATAGATGAGGTCTATCACAAGCCTTGAACCGCCGGTCTTTGGTACTGAAAAGACCCTGGAAAAAATGCCTGAACCTTATAGAAAGAAACTGGTTCTAGGCCTCTTGGGAGACCGTTCCTGGATGAGATCCGGAACAACCTGAGCGGAGGCAAGATTGAGGTAAAACCTGTCTGGAGGAAAACTCTTCAGCTCTATCGCATAACCTCTATCAATTAGAGAGGTGACCCTGGTGTCTGACGAAGTCTGAGCCCAGACGTGGGCAAAGAGGGACGATCTCCCCGTGACCTGTACAGGCGCTAGGGATCATTCATGGAAGATTCAGGCTGAGATTTCATTGTCTGACAGCAACACCCTCTGTTATTCCTCCTGTCAAACATGAAATTCCTCTTGAATTGAGGCGATTTCAGTTCTCTAGGATAAGATAACCTGAAATTGGATCTCCTTTTGGACCTAGGAAAATGATGATTGATGATTTAGGCTGAAAAGGAAACTTGCAAAAACTATATTTAGCAGGAATAAGGACGTAGATTAGCTGAAGCTGCATAACTGCAACATTATATCCGTCACACAGGGAACACAGACGCAGATTACCACATAGGAAGGTTTTACAGGAGGTCACCTCCTGGTGCCCCATCCTGGATATCATTAGTCAGCTGACTGGGCCATACTCCGAGCTCTCGCCACAGGCACAGAGGAGGATCTCATTTATAGACCGTTATAAAACTAACACCAGGGTCTGCGCGGCAGCCCTGCGCGTGAGCAGATCAGCACCGCAGCAACCCGGAATTCGAGAGACACATTGTGCGCCCTGCCCATAACCACCGGGTCCGTCAGCACTGGCGCACAAGCGCAGGAGAGCCCGGCAATGGAGACCCCAACCAATGTGAGATGGAAGGCGGAGAAGCACAGGCACGAGGTAAACGGCGTATACACAGGGAACATTTGCTTAGAATAACATCATAGCTCCCAACCGTCCCGATTTTGACGGGACTTTCCCGTTTTTCTTACCTCTGCCCCGCGTCACGGGCAGCTATGAGATTGTCACGGATTCTCCCCCCAGGTCCCGCTGTGTCCCGGCGCTGTGTCCCCATAGTAAATACTTTGAAAGTCTGAACTCACAGTACAGAATGGCTTCTACAGACATCGGGAGGGAATCCTTTTCAGAGAAGTGTCGGCTTAGCGGAGAGCAGGGACCACGTCATCAGGTCAGATCAGTATCTGTCCATATATGGTCACTGCATCTCCTAGGGTTCCCCAGAGCAGACATCGGGCAGGGAATCCTTTTCAGAGAAGTGTCGGCTTAGCGGAGAGCAGGGACCACGTCATCAGGTCAGATCACCATCTGTCCATATATGGTCACTGCATCTCCTAGGGTTCCCCAGAGCAGACATCGGGAGGGAATCCTTTTCAGAGAAGTGTCGGCTCAGACAGAGAGAGCAGGGACCACGTCATCAGGTCAGATCAGTATCGGTCCCATATATGGTCACTGCATCTCAGGGTTCCCAGAGCAGACATCGGGAGGGGAATCCTTGTCAGAGAATGTGTCGGCTTAGCGAGAGAGCAGGGACCCGTCATCAGCTTCAATCAGCTATCTGTCCATATATGGTCACTGCATTCTAGGTTCCCCAGAGCAGACATGGGCAGGGAATCCTTTTCAGAGAAGGTCGGTTATAGCGGCGAGCAGGGACCACGTCATCAGGTCAGATCACCATCTGTCCATATATGGTCACTTGCATCTCCTAGGTTCCCCAGAGCAGACATCGGGAGGGAATCCTATTTCCAGAGAAGTGATCGGCTTAGACGGAGGCAGGGACCACGTCATCAGCTTCAGATCAGCATCTGTCCATATATGGTCACTGCATCTCCTAGGGTTCCCCAGAGCAGACATCGGGAGGGAATCCTTTTCAGAGAAGTGTCGGGTTAGCGGAGAGCAGGGACCAAGTCTCAAGGTCAGATCACCATCTGTCCATATATGGTCACTGCATCTCCTAGCTTCCCAGAGCAGCCATCGGGAGGGAATCCTTTTAAGAGAAGTGTCGGCTTAGCGGAGAGCGGGACCACGTCATCAGGTCAGATACATCTGTCCATATATGGTCACTGCATCTCCTAGGCTTCCCCAGAGCAGACATCGGAGGGATCCTTTTCAGAGAGTGTCGGCTTAGCGGAGAGCAGGGACCACGTCATAGGTTCATCTAGTGTCCCATATATGGTCACTGCATCTCCTAGGCTTCCCCAGAGCAGACATCGGGAGGGAATCCTTTTCGAGAAGTGTCGGCGTAGCGGAGAGCAGGGACCACGTTCAGCTCAGATCACCATCTGTCCATATTGGTCACTGCATCTCCTAGGTTCCCCAGTCAGACATCGGGGGGAATCCTTTTCAGAGAAGTTCGGCTTAGCGGAGAGCAGGGGACACGTCATCAGCTCGATCAAATCTGTCCATATATGGTCACTGCCTCTCCTAGGCTTCCCCAGAGCAGACATCGGGAGGGAATCCTTTTCAGAGAAGTGTCGGCTTAGCGGAGGCAGGGACCACGTCATCAGCGTCAGATCACCATCTGTCATCATGGTCACTGCATCTCCTAGGCTTCCCCAGAGCAGACTACGGGAGGGATCCTTTTCAGAGAATGTCGGGCTTATGCGGAGAGCAGGGACCCGTATCAGTTCATGATCATCATCTGTCCATATATGCTGTCTCCTAGGGGTTCCCCAGACGACACTCTATAATGGGAGAATCTTCAGAAGTTGAGGCTCGGAGGCAGGGACAAGCATAGTAGTCATGTCTTATGTCCTGATCTATGTCCATCAGATCATGGGATCCTTCAGATTGCTAGTGAGCGGCCATCACGATCCATGCCTATTAGTCAGGGTCCAGAAGCTCTAATAATTTTTAATATTGCACTGAGATGACTGGACTTGCCATAGACCGCACTAACGAGTTAGCCGATACAGAGCTGAGGATTTCTGGTAACTAAAAGTGGTTATATGCCACTGTTACTGTGACCACAGACTAATGCACTGATATACTAGAGAGGGATCCTTCTCAGGTTCCTCAATCCCCCTTCCACCACCACACCTCCACCCCGACTTTCAACATTACTTCTCCCACTAGGTCACCTTCTCGTTAGCAAGCATCTAAGTCTACCGTAATTCCTACCCCCCTCCCGTGACAGCCACTAGCTCATCTACTCCGCACCCCTCCCGCACCTTACTATACCCCTTTCGTTCCCCTTCTTTTACTCCCCCCTTCTCTCTGGGAACTCTCCCTCCTTCCCACCTCTCCACCACGTATTTATCCACTACTTCAACCCAGCACCTCAGCTCCTTATCCGCCCCGCCACTTCCCCCTATCTCATGCCCCCTTGCACACACTCCCTCCCTAACCCCAATCACCCACCCTCCCTCCACCATGTCATCAATATCAAAATAATCTCTTTTCACCCATCGATAATCTCGTCCCCTACCTATTTTGACCTTGCATCAAAACTAACTTCCTCCTATTTCCCGCATACAACCCAATGTTCTTGTAAACGTCTCCTGTCCCCACCCTCCCCTTTCTCCAGCCGCTATACCTCACTTGCCTTAATCGCCTATTCCTTCCCCTCGCTTTTTTACTCGTCTCCAACCCTTCTTTCCGTGTATATCCACTCCTAGATTACTCACATCGTCACTCCTCCCGCCCACACTACACCCATCTCCCACACACCATAACACATCAATTTCACCCACGTCATCCAACCCATACCACTCATTACCATTCCTTCTACTTAGCCTCTCCTTTCAGTCAATTCATTTGTATCTCGTCCCTTGCCCTTTTTTTGTATCGCCCTGCTCATCTACCGCCACCCCTCCGCTTGGTTTCACGAACATTTCAACACCACTGATCGCTACACCCCCCCATTTCTAATTATGGCTGCCCTCCCCCTTTCTCCCCACCCGCTTTTACCTTATTCCCACCGACTATTTCCTTCACACATTTTTCCTTCACACTAACCACCCTTTCACAAGAGCTATAACCCTCCTTCATCACCAATTCTTTCGTCCTCTGCCACTTGTTATCCCTTCCTACTCCTAACGTTTTCGATTAGCCCAATTCTCTACCACTACTGCCCCAAAGTCCTTCCTGTCCTTTTATTGTCTCTTCATTTTGTAATGTGTCCACGTCACTTCTTACTCGACCGCTCTCCCCCAATATTCTACTCCCCCCCCCCCCTTTCAGTTATCTCCATCTCTTTCCGCCTTCCCCTTTATACAGCATATCCTCTTCACCACCCTATCGATATCCCCGGAGTTCATCTCGGATCATTGGCGCACTTTCAAGTGTTCCTACATCGTCACCCTTCTACTTATGCCCCCCCTTCCCTTCTTTCCAACCTCTCGTTTCGCTCCCCATTACCCATCTTATCACTACCGCCTATCCAGCGTTCCTGACTCACCCAACACCACCTCCACGGCATCTACTCAATGTGCCAACCTCTTAACCTCGCTTCCCTTTGCGCCGTCCTTCTTCAACCTACCGGTTGCCTCTTCCTTTTTAAATTTTCCAACACCTCCCCCTCTAGCTCTTTTATTTAAACCCCTTACGCTTTCCTTGTCCCACGTCTCCCCTCTCCGCTGCCTCCCCACTTATAACCCCTCCTTACCCCCTATCGATAAACGAAACGTACTCTTCACCATCCTGGGGTGCCACTACTAATTCCTCCCTCCACCCCTTAATTAAGCTGTACGCTAACCCATCCAAACGCCACAGCTTTCCTACACCCCTAACCTATGACACACCGATTTCTACCTCCCCCCTCACGGCATATCCCCCAATCCCTCAACCCACTGCTCCCTTTTCCCTCTGCCCTCCCTCGCCCACTCGTTGAGATATATTGTAATTTGAGACTATTTATTAGCTTATTTTATTAATTATTATTATTATTTTTATTATTATGGGAGATGATTATTAAAATGGTAAAAATCATAATAATAATCAACTCAATAATAATAATAATAATTAATGTCGTCAATAATTACAATAACTCTGAGAAGATCCTCCTCTATATACCAAGGCAGGAATTGGTCACAGTGTAACAGTAGTCATAGTTCTTAGTTACCAAAAGTTCCAAACCTGTTAATCACGGAGGTTATAGCTCAGTTTGTTGGGGCACTGTGTATTATTGTACATGGACCTGCAGGTTCTGGGGTCAAATCCCAATGAGATACTTTTTTTTATTGAGATGATTTTATTATTATAAAGGCTAAATTGGGGCGTGGCCGGGCAGTGTTGAGGGTGTGGCTTAGGGATCCGCACGCGTGACCGCCATTTTGTCCCTCTTTCCCTTTCACAAATGTTGGGAGGTTTGCAATAACATAGTTAAATGTCACCGCAAGACGGCGTCCTGTGTCGTGCAGGGCCCTGTCACACACATTGTGGGTTTGCAACAGGCTACTTATGAGTAGCGTCCAAAGGCAGGACACCCCCCTGGCCTTGGGACGGAGCCAAGCTCAACCAACATGTCTTCTGGAGTACTTCTTGTCCGCAGAAGAAAAAAACAAGTGTGCTATTGCCTTGGGGTTCGTATATAGGGAGTCAGTGGCACAATCACTATTGCTAATTAATTGTTATCTTCGTGTCCAAAGGAGAACAAGACTTAAACCCATTCAGTGCTGCTGAGGACGACCAAGAACATATACATACCTCAATACCACACACACACACACGCAGACACCCAGTATACAGACACGTACAGTACCACACACAGAGAGACAACACACCAACATATCAACAGACATACACATAAATACACATAATAGATACATTAGACATACATACACACATCAATACATACATACATACACATACATACACCATTGACATATACACATACATACACACACATACATATCATACATACATTACACATAAATACCATACATATACATTACCATACATACAAACACACACATGCATACATCCATATACATACACCTCACATACACACACATAGATACATATACATCATAAAGATACTCAGCTTTATATATTAGGATTTCATTGGTCATATGACTGTTTGGTATCCTTGTGATGTATATTATATTTGTATGTCCCATTAGATTTTGTAAAGGCTCGGAATTGATGTTGCCATAAAATAGAAGCCTTATTATATTTCTTCCAGAATCCCCCGGTGGAGCTTCTGACCTGTGCGCTACTGCAAACACAAAAATATCCAGAAGGAATTAAGTTCCTCCTTGCCCTGTTCAATGCGCTCCAACACATCGGATGAGTTCCCTGCACTGAGGGCATCAACAAATAAATTCCTCACTCACAGTTTTCAACATACTGCAGGACTGTGTAGTCTCAAAGTCACCACTGGAGGGCGCGCTGCATCACCTGATCCACAAGCAGAGGAATCATCCAGAGGAGGTACACAGCACAAGGATATGTCTGGTCTGATCCCATGTGCTACAGTGCCCAAAGCTTTGAGAGGTTCTCATAGATGGAGATTTGTCAGATATGTGTTACTGTTTACTCCCGGATCCTAGTGGGGAAGTAGCTCACCAAGTAAGACAGGGATCCAGGTTACTAAGAATTACTATACTAGAACGAGAAGAAGAAGAGACGAGAGAAGGAAGGAGAGAAGAACCAGACGATGACGAAGAAGAGACGGGGACGAAGACGAAGACCAGACAGACGAAGACGAGACGGGACGAGACGAAGACGCGACGAAGACGGGACGAAGACGAGGGCGAGAGAAGACGAGCGAGACGGGACAAGACGAGAGGAAGGAGAGACGAAGACGAGACGCAGAGGGGGGGGAGACAAGGCAAGACGGGACGAGAGCAGAGGGAACGGAGACCAGACGAAGAGAGACGAAGGCGACAGAGACGAAGAAGAGACGAAGGCTGGGACTAGACGGGGGAGACGAGACGAGACGACGCGAGACGGGACGAGAAGAAGAGGAGACGGAGGACCAGACGAAGACGAGACGAAGGCGACACGAGACGAAGAGGAAGAAGCGGGACGAGACGGAGCGAGACGAGACGAAGACGAGACGGGACGTGAGGACGAAACCAGACGGAATACGAACGATACTAAGAGTAGACTACACGAGAAGAATAAGAGACGAATACTGTACGATACGATATAGACAATACGAAGACAGACTCAGATGAGACTGAATACAGACGCATACTTAGACGAATCATATACTAATGATTATAGGAGACTAGGGACGATACTAGACGATGCTGAATACCAGATAAGACGAAGTACCAGACGAATGACAGACGAAGACAGGCTAGCGAAACGAGCGGAAGAAAAGAGACGAAGACGAGACGGGACGAGACAAGAGAGACGGCGACCAGACGAAAGACGAGAAGAGGCGAGACGAGACGAAGGACGGACGAGACGAAGACGAGACGAAGACGAAGTAAGAGACGAAGAACGAGACTAGAAGAAGAATAGACGAAGACGTGGACGAGAAGGAGAACGAGAGATAGAACAGAAGAAGAAGAGACAGAGAACGAAGGAAGAGACAGAAGAAGATGCCTAGACGAAGACTATACGAAATAATATAAGAAGACTAGAAGGGACTAGAAGAAGAGGAGACGGAGACCAGAGAGAAGCGACCGAGAAGAAGGAGAAGAATAGACAATAAGGTACGGAGCGGATAATATACAGACGAATACCATACTAATACGTAGACCTATGAAGAGGACATATACGAAATACCCATAACTAGACGAATACTCTACTAATCTATTACTAGACGAAGAATATACGAATACTGTGCTATACGTATACAGGAATAGACTAAGAGCCATACTAGTACTATTACTAATACGAGACTAATATATATAATAGGATATGTATACGATATTATACTATAACTGAGACTAATACCATACTAATACTATACCTATACTAATACTATACTAATACTATACTATACTAATAATATACTAATACTTTGTTATACTTATACTATACTATACTAATACCATACTAATGCTATACTAATACTATGCTATACTAATACTATACTAATAATATACTAATACTATACTGTACTATACTTATATTATACTTATACCATACTAATACTATAATAATGCTATACTATACTAATACTATACTATACTAATAATATACTAATACTTTACTATACTTATACTAGAAGATACGGAGACCAGACGAAGACTATACCTCTACTATAAGATCTGAATACTAATACTATACTAATACGATACGAGACTGATAAAGACAAGACTGGACTATACGTATTACTATAAGAAACCCTACTTAATTACTATACCATACGAAGACGTACGAAGACGGAGATGACTCAACTATGACGAATACTAGAATATACGAATGAATATACTAAGACTTTGCTACGACTGATACTAGACTATACTAATACCATACTAATGCTCTAATTCATACTATGCGATACTAATTTTTTTGTGTTTTAAAAACTAGTTAAACTGTTTAAATTTTAAAAAAATATTTATAATGACGAGGACGGGTACGAGGAAGAAGAGGAGACGGAGACGCAGCGAAGAAGGAGAAAAGGCGAGAAGAGACGAAGAAGAGATAGAGACGAAGGAAGAGACGAGACGGGACGAGACGGAGACGAGAGAGGACGAAGACCAGACGAATGACGATACCGAGACGAAGACGAGAAGAAGACGAGACGAGACGAAGAGCGAGGACGAGACGAAGAAGAGACGAAGACGGGACGAGGACGTTGAGACGAGACGAAGACCAGACGAAAGACGAGACCGAGGCCGAAGACGAGACGTAAGACGAGACGGACGAAGACGAGACGAATGACGAGACGACGAAGAAGAGGACGAAGACGGGGCGAGACGGAGGACTAGACGAGACGAAGACCAGCACGGAAGACGAGACGAAGACGATACGACGACGAGACAAGCAGAACGAAGAAGGAGAGAGACGAGACGGGGACGAGACGAGAACGTAAACCAGACGAAGGACGAGACCGAGACGAAGAGAGACGAAGACGAGGACGAAGACGAGACGAGACGAAGAAGAGACGACAGACGGGGACGAACGCGAAGAGGACGGAGACGAAGACCAGGACGGAAGAGCGAGACGAGTACGAGGCAGACGAAGAGAGACCCGAACTAAAAGAGAACGAAGACTAGAGGGACGAACGAAGATGAGAGGGAGACCAGAAGAAGACAGAAGAAGGCGAGACGAGACGAGACTAGGGCTGAGACGAAGAAGAGACGGAAGACGACGATACGGAGGGAGACGATACGAAGACCAGACGAAGACGAGACCGAGACGAGACGAGACGAAGCGAAGACGAGACGAAGACGGAGGGACGAGGACGAAGAAGAGACTGAAGACGGGACGAGCACGGAGACGAGACGAAGACAGACGAAGAAAAAAACGAGACCGAGACGCAAGACGCGACGAAGGACGAGACGAGCGAAGACGAGAGCGAAGACGCGACGAGAGAAGAGAGACGAAGACTGGGCGAGACGGAGACGAGACGAAGACGAAGACCAGACGAAGGGGCGGACGAAGACGAGGACGAGACGAAGGGACTAGCTGAAGAAGTATGACTAATACTATACTGTACGATACGAATAGGATACTTATACCATACTAATAAGTAGAATAATGCGATACTATAATAAGAGTTAGGACTATAGTCATAAGATACTGACGAGTGACAGAGTACTTAGACTATACGATACGTTACTATACATACGAATACTATACAATACTAGATATAATAAGACGCTACTTATACAACTAATACGATACGGTAAATGTATAATACTATACCAATGCTATACTATACTAATACTATACTTATACAATACTAATACTATACTGTACTGTACTAATACTATACCAATGCTATACTATACTAATACTATTCTTATACAATACTAATACTATACTGTACTGTACTAATACTATACCAATGCCTATACTCATACTATTACTAATGCTATACATACTAATACGATACTTACGAGACAAGCAAGACGGGACGGGACGAAGACGGACCAGGACGAGACGGGACGAAGACGAGACGTAGACGAGAAGAAGACCAGACGAGAGAAGGACGAGAGGAAGACGAGACGAAGACGAGACGAAGACGAGACGAGACGGAGACAAGAAGAAGACTAACGGGACGGGACGGGACGAAGACGAGTGCCGAGACGAGACGGAGACGGACGGATTACCATACTAATACAAACTATTAATATACTATACTACATACTAATACTAAATTAATATACCATAATATTACTAATACTATAATATACTAATTATATACTATCTGTTACTATACAAATACTATACTAATACAAAGTAATTACTATACTATAATGATACTATAGTATGTAATACTATTACTATATTATACTAATACTAGACTGTACTGTACTAATTACTTACCAATACTATACTAAACTAATACTATGCTTATACTATACTAATACCATAGTAATACTATACTATACTAACACTATACTAATACTATACTAATGCTATACTTACTAATACTACACTAATACTATACCAATAATATACTAAACTATACTATACTAATACCATACTAATACTATACTGTACTGTACTATACTAAAACTATACCAATAGTATACTATACTAATACTATACTAATACCATACTAATACTATACTATACTAATACTAATACCATACTAATACTATACTATACTAATGCTGTACTATACTAATACTATACTTACTAATACTATACTATACTAATACTATACTAGTACTATACTATACTATACTAATACTATACTAAATTGTATTGTACTGTACTAATACTACATTAATACTATACCAATACTATACTATACTAAACTATACTATATTAATAATATACTAATACTGTGCTAAGTATCTATACTAATAACTATACTAATACTTTACCATACTAATAACTCTAACTAATGCTATACTATAGCTAATTACTATACGATATAATGTATACTATAATAATACTTACTATACTATACTGTAATTGTACTGTACTAATACTTAACAAAAACTATACAACAACTATACTATTACTAAGCTATACTTATACTTATACTATACTAATACTATATTAAATATTATACTATGTTATACATAATACTATTCTATACATATCTATACTGTACTTAATACCTATACTAATTCTATACTAATACGTAATACTATTCTTATACTATACAATATATATGCTATACAATACTATACTATAATATACTAATACTTATAATTATACTAATATTATATGTCACTTAATTCTATACCAAATACTTACTTTAGTAATACTATACCAATACTAATACTATCCTTATACATACTAAACTATACTGTACGGTACTATACAAATACTATACTATCCTATACTTATACTATACTAAATACTATACGAATACTTTCTATACTATAACTATACTAATGCTATACCTAACTACACCTTACTATACTATAACTATACTAATCTATATGGATTGTACTGTACTCATTACAACACTAATTACTATACCCAATACTATACTAAACAAACTATAGCAATACTATACTAATACTATACTATGCTAATACTTAGATGAGCGACACAAAATGACTCGGTACTCGTTATTCCGAGACGGAACTTTTTCCCGATGCTCGAGTGCTCGTTTGCGTAACGAGCCTCATTGAAGTCAATGGGAGACTCGAGCTTTTTCAAGGGGACCAGGCCTCTGCACAGGGAGCTTGGCAACACCTGGGAACCTCAAGAAAGGATGGAAACACCACGGGTAAATGGACAGGAACAGCAGTGGGCGGCATGCATGATGCTCTGGGATGCCAATTTATGCACCATTATGGCCAAATTATGGGACAACAGCATGGCCATGACAGAGTGACAGAATGAAGCTAGATAGCATCTAAAACATCCAATAATTGATGAACCCTGACACTATAGGGGACGCATGAGAGGCAGCGGCAGCAGGCTAGAGAGTGGCATGGCTACTACCTAAATGGACTCAGGCTTCAAACCAATGGGTGGCAGAGAGAACCCAAAGGAGGTAAGCCAGAAGTGCTCAAATTATATCGCTACATGAAATAGTTTGCCTAATATTTTGTGTATTACACAGCAGGGTGCGACAAAGTTACATTGTTGTGGAAAGCCATGAAAAACAACCCAAATTCTGCCTGCACACAGCTCGTTTGATAGGGGACCATGTATGGAGGCAGTGAACTAGTAGTAGATTAAAGGTGCTGCATTAAAATATGTTAGGTTGGAATCTTGCATGGACTGGCGACTCCGCGTGCCAGGCGATCTTTCCGCCAATCAAGTCCCCTGTCTCTAGGCTACTCCCCCAACAGCACTTCTAGACCTTTTGTATAAGATAGGTAGTAGGTTCCTTATAATTAGGATATGGCGGGTGAGGGAATGTCACAGATGCGCAGAAGCGCTGAAATAATATCCGAAATGGTAAAAGTTGTCCTATATATTTTGTGGATAACAGAGCAGGGGTGGCGACAAAGTTTAACAACTTTGATGTGAAATCCATGAAAACACCAAATTTCTGCGACACACCTCATTTGATAAATGGACGATGTATGGAGGCAGCTTTATATGACGACTTTTGGAGTGTAGTCAATGGAGAACACCGGTTGGAGGCTGCTATGTGGACATTCAATTTGGATAGTGCCTGTATGTGGCGTCCAAAAGTTTTCAACAGAGGACGCAGGTAGGTGGGCCTACCAGAAAAAGGAATCGATGAGGCCTTATGTGGCAGTCCAAAAAAGTTTTCAAACCAGAGGAGCGGTAGTGGCCTCTCAAGAAAAATGGAATAGATTGATGCCTGTATGGTGTGCAGTCCAAAAAAAGTTTTCAAACCAGAGACAGTAAGGTGGCCCTCCTGTAAAAATTGAATAGAATTGAGTGCCTGTATGTGATGCCCAAAAATTGTTTAAACAGAGGGACGGGTCGGTGGCCCTCCCATAAAAATTAAAGCATAAAGTACTATAGCTAGAGCCCAGTGGGCCCTGTAAAAAATAGCCAGTTCCTCCTCTGCTTACGTACAAAGAGGAGGAGAAAGGAGGAAAATGAGGAGGAGGAGGGTGGATAAATTATTTCAGGTTGAGCTCCTTCCACCGAGTGGGAGATTGGAAATTATGAGAATCCAGGCTTTATTCATCTTGATAAGCGTCAGCCTGTCAGCGTGTCAGTCGACAGGCGTGTACGCTTATCTTGATGAGCACACCAGTTTGCACCTGAAAACCCGCCTGGCAGACGCTAGCGGCAGGGCAGCAAGAACCTCCACGGCGTACAGCGCCAGTTCGTGCCAAATTCCAGCTTGAAACCACTAGTTGTAGGGAGTGTGTGATCAGTTAGGACGATGGTATGGTCAGATACGTACCCTCACCTCGCTTCTCGTAAAGATCAGCCCTATCTCTCTGCGAGACTGGGGGACAGGTGACATGGTATTGCTGGGGTGACATAAAAGCTGGCAAAAGCCTTGTAAAGCGTACCCTTGCCAGTGCGGCAAGCGCCTGCTCCCTACTCTCCCTCGTACTTGTCCCCAGAACTACGCACCTCTGCCGCTAGCTCTGTCAGAGGGAAATACTGTTTCAGCTTGTTGCCCAGGGCATGCTGGTATTCATGCATTCGACACTCTTTCCTCTCCAGGGATGAGAGGGAAAAGATTGCCTTGTACCGGGTCCAGGAGAGTGAATAACCATTAATCGGTGCTGGAATAAATTCTTTGAACGTGAGGGTCCGGGATAGGCAGCCTAGACATGGCAATCGCCATATGCCGCAGACGTACCAAGCGAAGAATTCACTCCGCCCCACTGGCCTGACTGTTCCATCTTTCCTCCTCCTCCACTCCGCCACTCCTCTTCTTCTGCCCATACACCTGAACAGTGAAGGTCTAGCCATTCCCCTCTTTGTCTCACCAAACATTTATGGTCACTGCATCTCCTAGGGTTCCCCAGAGCAGACATCGGGAGGGAATCCTTTTCAGAGAAGTGTCGGCTCAGCCAGAGAGCAGGGACCACGTCATCAGGTCAGATCAGCATCTGTCCATATATGGTCACTGCATCTCCGGGTTCCTTAGGGTTCCCAGACAGACATCGGGCAGGGAATCTTTTCAGAGAAGTGTCGGTTAGCGGAGAGCAGGGACCACGTCATCAGGTTCAATCACCATCTGTCCATATATGGTCACTGCATCTCCTAGGCTTCCCCAGAGCAGAACATCGGGAGGGAATCCTTTTCAGAGAAGTGTCGGCTTAGCGGAAGCAGGGACCACGTCATCAGTTCAGTCACGCATCTGCCTATATATGGTCACTGCATCTCCTAGGGTTCCCCAGAGCAATCGGGCAGGAATCCTTTTCAGAGAAGTGTCGGGTTAGCGGAGAGCAGGGACCACGTCATCAGTCAGATCACATCTGTCCATATATGGTCACTGCATCTCCTAGGCTTCCCCAGAGCAGACATCGGGAGGGAATCCTTTTCAGAGAAGTGTCGGGCTTAGCAGAGAGAGCAGGGACCACGTCATCAGGTCAGATCAGTATCTGTCCATATATGGTCACTGCATCTCCTAGGCTTCCCCAGAGCAGACATCGGGCAGGGAATCCTTTTCAGAGAAGTGTCGGAGAGAAGTGTCGGGCTTAGCGGAGAGAGCAGGGACCACGTCATCAGGTCAGATCAGTATCTGTCCATATATGGTCACTGCATCTCCTAGGCTTCCCCAGAGCAGACATCGGGAGGGAATCCTTTTCAGAGAAGTGTCGGGCTTAGCCGAGAGAGCAGGGACCACGTCATCACGACACGATCCCCAGACCTCATCATACGACATGATCCCCAGACCTCATCATACGACATGATCCCCAGACCTCATCATGTGACATGATTCCTGGCCCATCCATGATTACCCTCTGCAATGTGACACAGACCCCTGATGATACATGGCCATTGTCCTACACAGTTATCTCCTAGACTTATCTCGTCCATTGTCCCCCTGGTTAAGTTGATTGGCTTAACACAAATAGTTGTGTCCCCATTAGAACTGGACATGGTCTTTGTTGTAACCAAAAATTTTCTACGGTGCCAAAATGAAGCCTAAGTCCAGTCCAGGCACATCCTAGGTCCCTCTAACTTATACATTTACCCCGTGGAGCTTCCTCTACGAGCTGCGGGATTTTAATGAACAGAAAATAAGAAGGAGGACGTGACATTTATATACGACCAGCTCGGAAACGCCCACGTCCTGTATAATTTCTAAGCCGGAGGTTTAGGTCACACGTGGGATGGTTTGGCCATGAAATGGGAACGTTATGCTGCATGTATGAGGTCACTTATCACGTACAGCAGATATTCCTGGCGCCTCCGTCTCTAAGACGCCACCTCCATTCCATGGTTCTGTCACCACAAAATGGCTGCCACAGTTTAGGAGATGTGTAGGTTGGTAGAAGCTTGATAATACTGGACTATTACGACTGCTCAGCCTCGTCCCACACATGAGGTGCATCACATGGTGCTCACATCTTTATGTGTCCCTCAGCCCCATAGGATATATCACTGGGCCCGGAGTGAGAGTCTCAGGCTCTCAATGTAAACAGTGGTGGCCATTTTGTGACAGCCCAACAGGATGTGCTAACAGTGGCGGCCATTTTGTGACCCGCCACCAGGATGTACTAACAGTGGCGGACATTTTGTGACAGCCCAACAGGATGTACTAACAGTGGCGGCCATTTTGTGACCCGCCACCAGGATGTACTAACAGTGGCGGCCATTTTGTGACAGCCCAACAGGATGTACTAACAGTGGCGGCCATTTTGTGAGCGGCCAATAGGATGTACTAACAGTGGCGGCCATTTTGTGAGCGGCCAATAGGATGTACTAACAGTGGTGGCACGGTTTGAAGAGGAGGCACCAGGTAGTTACGTTGCCCACGTACAGGCACATTTTTACTTGTTGATCGGTCACTTGTGCTGCATTTCCACATCTTCTCTGATGTTCCCGTCTACAAGGTGAGGTCTGTGAGGATGTGACGTCCATGTAAATCACCAGACATGACACGAGCGGCCGCGGGCGGACATCAAGTGCCAACACATGGACGGCATATCGTTACGTGGCTTATATCATCAGAAGCCGGAGCCATCCAGAAGAGCAGGGATTTCTTATTTTTATAATTTATGTGGAGATGAAGGTGTAAGTCTATTATTAGGACGTGTTATGATGTAAATCGCTGCTCATGTGGATGATTGATGCGCAGGGACTTTTCTGAGCATTTTTTTTTAAATAAAAGTTCACAGATCGGACTCTTTTCTTGATAATCAGTTACTATTGTACAGACTTCATTTATACACTTACATATATTATAATCCTGGAAGACTCCTCTGGGCAGTCCGGAGGCCGCGCTCATGTTGATATGAAAGATATACAAATAGTTTTATCCATAATAGATAATGATATTTTGTTGTCCTTAACTAGAGATGAAATGAAAGTTTGTTACGGGTGCGTCCCACGCGACCTGGGTCAGGAAGTGAGAGTTCTCCTTATGGAGAGGTTCCCAATTAAAGGGGTTTTCTTACGAACAAAACTAAGGTTCTATCCACAGGATAGGGCCTAACTTGCTGATCAGTGGGGGTGTCAGGGATCACAATCCGATCGCGAGCGACGCAATCCCCAAAAACGTCAGGAAACCCGACAAAAATGCGGCCGCGGGAGCCTTAGTAAATAAGCCCCAATGTCTCCATGATTTTAGGCTTCTTGTAGGTCAGACTTGGTGGTAAGGACTCTGCCTTTCAAGGTTGGAAAAGGAGGCAATGTTTTCCATTTAACACTTTGGAAAACGTATTTACATACCACGTGACCTGGACGAATTGCAAAGCCACCAATCCGGGATTATGTCCTGGTCGTGCGGGACCTTAACCGCGGACCCAGACTTATAGTTCAAAGCCACTTATATTTATTCTTAACAACTAAAAGCTGGAGCTGGTAGTGTCTATAAATGTGGTGTATCTGCAGCGGCCCCTCATGCCCCCCCCCTCCCTCATACTATGTTTCTGGAATATTCTCTCCCGCTGCCTGTGCACTGGTGTATGAGGCAAGCCACGCCCCTTAGTCACGCCCGATACATCCGGAGTTTTGTCCTGTTGTTTTGCGTGAAAAGCTGCAAACATTCAGTTGTGACTTATTGCAGGCTTTATAGAGAGCACCGCCCCCCCCCTCCAAGCCACATGGGAAAGGGATAAATCATGACAGTCACTGGCGATTCACAAGGAATTGTGATTATTTCAGGACTTGTATGCCAAAAAACTGAATATAAGTCCTGATAAATGTCCCTCATTGTTCCTATTGGCCATCAGTGCTATTGTGCTTTATCACGACTTAGGTCCCTTGTAAATGTAATGGGGACCGATCTGGTGCAGCCAAAAATATCGGTCCCCATAGACGCCTATGGTGTCTGGTCAGGGTGCTATGTCCAAACCTACGAGCAAACATTTGTGCACATGTAGCCTTAGTGTTAACAGATATCAGGCATCTGCATCAATCTGCTTACAACAGAAATCAGTCACAATTTGTGTTAAAAAATGCTACAAACACATTTATCAGGGGTTCTAGAATTTTTGTATTTATTTTTATTACTTTTATAACAAGGACCTAAAGTGCAACAAAATTCTACTTATTTTGTGCAAATGTAGACTAGATTTTATATTACACCAGATTTATCTTTTACCAATAGCTTAGAGTGTAACTGTAAAATTCTAACAATTTTACCAAATTCTCACATGTGATCCCCCCTTTGAAAACAAACAGAATGATGCCCATATTGTGTTACTAGCCCTTTTATTTCCAATGTTCTGGCATTTTCAGGTGAAGTGGGCGGAGACTAACATCTTCCTGTATCTGCCCTGAAGCTGAGTCCAATTAGTTTGCCCACAAATCCCATGATGCCTTGTGTTGTCTCTTAAAGTAATTTAGCATTAAATCTATTTAGTTTCCCACAATTAAATTCACTTCACACTGCACAGAGCACATACAGGATGTATTTGGTGACAGCCCAGCAGCTTCCATTACATGGAGGAGCAGGAAACATGTAATAAGTGGTAGAAATCATTACTACATGAAGTGTATAGGCTGTGTTGTGGGGGGAGGGCTGCAGCATGAGGTGAGGAGAGAGACAGAGAAAGTTCTGTAGAATCATAGACTGGGATGGAGGAACTGATAGGTAATAGGGGAGATCTTGTACCTCACTTTTTTGTGTAGGTGACATCTGTATCCACAGTCCTGAACTGGTGATGGGTCCTTCGCAAACTAACCGGCTCTTTTTCACGTGAATGACATTGCCTCACTTAACCCGGCCCATAATCGTTGCACCACACCACAGTAGTGTGGAGTGGGGGGCTGGCTGGCCTGAGGCTCCCTATTTTATATTTAATAGGGAGCTGTTCAGCAGCCAAAAGAGCCGGTTCTTCTTAGTGAGTGGAGCCTAATGATGCAGTTCACTAAGAAAAGTTGGACTTCCCATTACTATCCTGACCACAATCAACTCTGCTACATACACAGAGAGGACAGTCACATGACCTCCTCTCTGAGCAGGGAGAAGCAGCCTCTTCCCTCCCATGAACCCGTAAAGTTTGTTTATAGGACGGACTCCAGGGCTGGTCAGCACAGGCGGAGGAGGCAGCTACTGCAGCAGCTCTGAGATAATGGGAACGTTTACTTAAAGTGCTATTTCCATGTATGATGCTGCATGCGGCGACTTACTAAGATCGTGCACCAGAAGTCATGAATCTGTCACTTCCCCACAATGGTCCGACAGAGTTCACTTTTTTTGTGGTGCACCTTTAACATAAGGCATGCGACATAATTTGAAAGTTAAATACGGCGTTCGGTCTGACAGCACGCCCCCCCAATTTGTGTGGCATGGAAGCAGCAAAAGGATTCTCGTGTGACACAGTAGCAGCACGGACACTTCTTATACCTGTGCAGCCATTTTAGTAATGAAGAACGTGCACGGCCCGAGAAAAGTGCGCAGCGCGACCCTTAGTAAATGAGCCCCAATCTGAGGAGTAAAGCAAACACAGGTAACAATGATAATGGGCAAAGCTGTTCTGCATCCCAAGAGCTTTATCAGGTGTTTATCTTCAAAGCTTCTCCAATTATTAAATGTAGAAGTGTTTTAGTAGATCATGAGATGCGGAGCTGATTCTGAAGAAGTTCTGCAGCAGAGATGAAACGCACCCAGAGGAAGCAGATAGTAAGAAGTGACATGAATACACATTCTCCTGAGTAAAGGGAAGTCCGTGTGTCGGGGATTTCCACTGCACAATCGCATCACGGCCCAATCTAAAATGCAGAAATGATTGTTTATAAAATCCGATATCACAATTTTCTGGTTTCTCTGGGTCCAGACTGTATGTGTTCTGGTCGCATCTCCCGCGCTTCTTACCTGTCCCCGCTCCAGTGCCCGGTCCAGCGGGCCACCGCACCGCTAATTGGCCATTTCCCAGAATTCTATATAATCCTGCCTCTCCCTGCACACCCTGCCCGATCTCTGTGCCCTTGTGCCTTAGAGAAAGCTTTGTCTCACGCCCTGCGTGTTATTGTGATTTCCTGTTGAGACCCCGGTTCCGTTCCGGACTACGCTCCTCCACTGCCTTGAGCTATTGCTACGTCCCCGACTCTGATCCCGCGCTGCCCGTCCTGACCTCCTGCCTGTGTCCCGACTACTATCCTGCTGAACGTCTCTGTACCTCGCTTTGGCTGCCACTGCGGATAAAGTCGCACCTGTGGAACGACCTGGTGGTACCACGACGCAGCAAGTCCAACCCAATTTGATGCGGTCATTGGTGAAAACCGGCTGCCACTTAGACTCCGCTCCCAGGTGTCGGCTCACATCATCATCCGCGGGGGTCCACTGCATAGCTCCCAACCGGCCCGATTTTGCAGGGAAAGTCCCTTTTTTTTTACCTCTGCCCCACGTCACTGGCAGCTGTCAGCTAAGAATTTTTGGTAACTAAGAAGTGTTATCTGCCACTGTTACACTGTGACACAGACTAATGCACTGATATATAGAGAGGGATCTTCTCAGAGATTATTATTGTAATTATTGAGACTATTATTATTATTATTATTATTATTATTATTATTATTTTTATTATTATGGAGATGATTATTAATAATGGTAAAAATAATAATAATAATCATCTCAATAATAATAATAATAATAATAGTCTCAATAATTACAATAACCTCTGAGAAGATCCCTCTCTATATACCAAGGCAGTAAATCTGTGTCACAGTGTAACAGTAGTCATAGTTCTTAGTTACCAAAAGTCTCCACCTTGTTAATCACGGAGGTTATAGCTCAGTTGGTTGGGGCACTGTGTTATTATTGTACATGGACACTGCAGGTTCTGGGTTCAAATCCCAATGAGGATACTTTTTTTTAAATTGAGATGATTTTTATTATTATAATATGGCTAAAATTTGGGGCGTGGCCAGGGAGTGATTGGGGTGTGGCTTAGGGGGATCGCTACGCGTGCCGCCATTTTGTCCCTCTTTCCCTTTCACAAATGTTGGGAGGTTTGAATAACATAGTTAAATGTACCGCAAAGACGGCGTCCTGTGTCGTGCAGGGACCCTGTACACACATGCGGGTTTGCAACAGGCTACTTAATAGTAGCGGTCCCAAAGGCAAGGACACCCAGGCCTTGGGACAGGGAGCCAAGCTCAACCAACATGTCTTCTGGAGTTACTTCTTGTCCACAGAAGAAAAAAACAAGTGTGCTCATTGCCTTGGGGGTTTCTTATAGGGAGTCAGTGGCCAATCACTATTGCTAATTAATTGTTATCTTCTGTCCAATAGGAGAACATAGACTTAACCCATTCAGTGCTGCCTGAGGACGACCAAGAAACATATACATACACTCACATACACACACACACACACGCATACATCCATATACATACACTTACATACACACACATAGATACATACACACACATACATATACATACATACATACACATAAATACACATACATAGATACATATACATACATACACACATACATATACATACATACATACACATAAATACACATACATAGATACATACACATACATACACACACATACATATACATACATACATACACATAAATACACATACATAGATACATATACATACATACACACACACACATGCATACATCCATATACATACACTCACATACACACACATAGATACATATACATACATAAAGATACTCAGCTTTATATATTAGGATTCATATTGGTCCATATGACTGTTTGTACCTTGTGATGTAATATTATATTTGTATATGTCCCATTAGATTTGTAAAGCTACGGAATATGATGTTGCCATAGAAATAAAGCTTTATTATTATTTCTTCCCAGAATCCCCGGTGGAGCTTCCTGACCTGTGCGTCTGCAAACACAAAATATCCAGAAGGAATTAAGTTTCCTCCTTGACCTTTCAATGAGCTTCCAACCAATCGGATGAGTTCCCTGCACTGAGGCATCACAAATAAATTCCTCAGCTCACAGTTATCAACATTACTGCAGGGACTGGTGTAGTCTCAGAAGTCACCACTGGAGGGCGGCGCTGCATCACTCTGATCCCACAAGCAGAAGGAATCATCCAGAGGAGGTAACAGCACAAGGGATATGTCATGGATCTGACTCCCATGTGCTACAGGCAAAGCCTCTGAGAGGTTCTCATAGATGGAGATTTGTCAGATATGTGTTACTGTTTACTCTCCGGATCCTAGTGGGGAAGTAAGCTCCCAAGTAAGACAGGGATCCAGGTACTAAGGTACTATACTATACTATAACTATAATAATAATATACTATACTAATAATATACTAATACCATACTATACTAATACTATACTGTACTAATACTAATACCATACTATACTAATACTATACTGTACTAATACTAATACTATACTAATACTGTACTAATACTATGCTATACTAATACTATACTATACTGTACAAATACTATATTAATACTATACTAATACTATACTAATACTTTTTTTATACAATGCAATACTGTACTATAATAATATTATACTTATACCATACTAATACTATACTAATGCTACACTATACTAATAATATACTAATTCTTTACTATACTTATACTATACTATACTAATACTATACTGTACTATA
>WNYA01002079.1:0-49943 GCA_019512145.1 Engystomops pustulosus
TAAAGCGTAACCGTAAAGTTAAACTTACTTTACAAAATTCTTATATGTGATTCCCCCTTTGAAAACGAACAGAATGATACCTACTTTGTGCCGCTCCCTCTTTTCTTTCCAAAGTTATGGCATTTTCTGTTCTGAAAGTGTTTGACAAAAGATGAAGTGGATGGAGACTAATATCTGTCAAAACAGAAAAAATATTTGTGCTCTACTCCATTCCTCCTGGCTCTTTGTAGCCCCGAGGCCAGAAAGGCGAAACCTAGGTTGGGCAAGGTGTTTGGGGTCCGTATGGACTTTTATGTGATGCACGCTTTTAAAAACTTATTTTTGTGAGTATATGACAATAAAGAATTTTTACTTGTTTACCCCGATAAAACGTACTATTTGTACCAAATTTCCAGCGTAGGATCTTCGTGGATTTCCAGACACGCTAGTGGAACGAGCTCCATAGTGGAGACCACTGCAGGAAACCTACAGAGAGACAGGAGGAATTACCGAGGAACTCCTCTATTTTTAACCATTTTGAGAGCTGGTGAGACTGTTCTGTGGATCAAATACGGAAGGCTATGTGTAATGGAGTAGAGCACTAACATTTTTCTGTTTTGTTTGTATTCTTTGACCAATTGGGAGTGGGCCTTGTTAGTTGCTCCTCTGCTTTGAATCCCCTTAGTCCGAGCTTCAAGCTATTGGATTTTTTGCTAATGTCTGTCAGTCTATGCCCTCAAGCTGAGGCCAGTTAGCTTGTTCACAGATCCCATCATGATGACCCGGTTTTCATCAGAGGCCGCCGCAAAGCAGGTTGGACTAATTACGTCATGGTACCAAAAGGTTGTTCCACAGTGGTGGAACAAGGCTTAGTGCAGAATCGTAAGTCAAACTTGTGGTCAGGAACAGGCAGGAGGTCAAGACAGGCAGCACGGGATTAGAGTTGGGTACTAAACAATAGGTCAGGACAGGCAGCATGGGATTGGAGTCAGGAATGGAATTGAGGTCACAATGGGAAATCAGGATAATTGCAGAGGGCTTGGAATAGGCATGGAAACACAAAGATCCATCAGGGGTCACAGGAAGGTAGGACATTTACAAATGACAGATTACCAGTGCCCAATTAGGGGTGCGCTGGCCTTTCAAATCTCATGTAGCCCCCACATGCGCGCCCTAGGAGCATGGGATGCGCGCACCAAAGTGAGGACACCATCGCTGGAGCGCGGCAAGGTAAGTGAGACTGCCGGCGGGGGGAGAGGAGGCACACGGGTCTGAAGAAATCTCTGCAGAAGTGCACGATCAAGGATGCTGTCTTCAGGCTCCCACGATCTCTCCTCCGGCCTGAACCCCTTCTAGTCAACGAGAAAGTACCATCTCACTCTAATCAACTTCATGTCCAGGACCTCTTTCACTTGATAGACATTGGTGGAATCAACCACTGGAGCAGGATGAGCTATTTGCCAGGAGAAACGATTCAAGATGACCAGTTTCAAGAGGGAGACATGGAAGGAGTTCGGAATGCGCATGATGGGAGGGAGACGCACTTTAATACCTCGAACAGACCTAGAAAACGAGGAGTTTGTAGCTGGGGATCTTCAGACGGATATACCTGGAGGAAAGCCAAACCTTATTTCCTGGAGAGAAAACTGGAGGAGGCCTGTGTCTCCTGTCAGCCTGTGTTTTGGTGTGGGCAGATGCCCGAAATATAGAATGGCGAGTTTGCTCCCAGATGGACTTAAGATCTTGTAACAGTTCTTCCACCACAGGAACATCAGAAGAAAAGGCAGGAGGAAAAGGTGGGCGTGGAAGTTGTCCATAGACAATGAAGAAGGAAGCAGCAACGGCAGATTCTGAGTTCAGAGAATTATAAAAAAAATCTGCCCAAGGTAAGATGGAGGACCAATCGTCCTGTCGAGCAGAGACAAAGTGCCATAGATAGCAGTCTAGATTCTGGTTGCCTCTCTTTACTTACCCGTTAGTCTGATGATTAGAGATGGGCGAATCGATTCTAAAGATTCTAACTTCGGTTAGGATTTCAGGAAAAATGTTATTCGTCACGAATAAAAGTTTATGCTGATTCGCAGGAACAAAGTTGTTTTTTCCCCTCTTTTTATTTAGCTAAATGGGCGCGAGAACAACGTGTTATATGGGGCAGAGAACTGTGGGACGGAGAAAGGAACACCCTCGTTGACATCTGCAGACCTGTAAGCCAATCAGTGACCAGCAGGCTTATGTGATGTCACACAGCCCTATAAAACCCAGCCATTTTACATCTCGCACTTCACACTTCCTGTGCTGCCTGTAGCATGTAGCTGATGCAACTGTTGTGTGTACTAACGATTCTTGCTGCAATCGCTGGTTGCTCTTTAAGGGGGATCTGTATACCCCAAATAGCAGTTCTATTTAGTGATAAAATCGAATAGGAAGAAATCAGTTTGACTTTCATGCATCTGCAGTAGCGATTGGTGGACCAATCCCTGGTTGTTCTTTTTTTTTTTTGTATAAATGTTTTTATTGTTTTTCAAATGTACAGGTTGAAGTCAAACTTTACATCAATATGACAATAGGGCATATGCGCTGCAACATGTAAGTAAAGTTCCAATCTGGATCAGTATCTAGTTTAACCTTAACATCTCTTATATTGATATAACGTCGCTTAACAGGTAGTTTTACAGAACAGAGGACCTGTGAGGAGTTTGTTGATAAACAAATACAGTAAAACTTGAACTATAACATAAACTGTACAGCCATTGACCTAATTTAAGATAGGAATACTTAAAGAAGTAATATCATTTTGTGCCATTAACCAATTGTTGATATGAAGTATGGTATGGACCTTTAATTGTCAAAAGGGGGGGGGGGATAGGGGGAGAGAAAAGGAGAGGTCTACCCTATTAATAGTCACTATGAGCAGATTTGGGTTATTTTGTCCCAGGGCAGCAGTGTATAACTTTATTTAAGTCTAAGTATTAGTGATAGAGGTAACTTCCAGAGGAAACTGCTACGTGACCGCTCCTCTGCCTATTCCTCTAACTTTAACCCAAGGAGCCCATAGTTTCAGAAACTGATCATGCTTCCTATCAGCCCAGCTTGCAAGCTCTTCTAACCTATAGACGTGATCTATTTTCCCTTTCCATTGTTCTATTGTAGGTATTTCTTTCGTGAGCCAGTTTATGGGGATTAGGAGTTTAGCCGCTTGGACCATGAGCGTGGCTAGTTGCGCCCTTCTCGGTTTCCAGGTGGGATTGGGTAACCATAAGAGTACCGATTCGGGGGTTAGTTTTAAGGAGGATAGAGTTATGTTATTGATTTGTTCTTCTACTAGTTTCCAGAAGGGTCTAATAAGTACGCAATGCCAAAAGATATGAGCGAGGGAGCCCCCCGGTTGTCCGCACCTCCAGCAGTTATCTGTAGGGCTCAGTCCAATGTGTTTCAGATAACTTGGCGTTCTGTACCATCTGGTAACAATTTTGTATGAATTTTCTTGGACTTTTATACATCTCGAGAAGCCATGTGAGTTCTTGTGGATCTTGGCTATGTCCAATGGGTTGCAGGAGATTTCCAATTCCTTCTCCCATTGGGCAATATAGGCCGGCTTTACCGTGCTACTTGAGCTCTTCAGTATTTTACGGTAGCACAGAAAGATAAGGCCTTTATTAGGTTATTGGGTAAGAGTGAGATTTTCTAGCCAAGTTTGTGTATGTTCTGGTAGATGTTTTGCTTTAAGATTGTAACAAATAGTAGTAATTTCCATGCTGTGTAGAAAATGTGTGCTGTGAAATAGGTTTGCCACCTCTCTAGGGATATCAGTGGCTTTTTTTGCAAGATCCAATAGTAATTTAGCTGGTTGGTCTTGTAGTAGTGACCAAACTCCTGAAGTGGTGAGGCATTGTGGGTTCAGATAATATGGCAATAATCTGCCCGGCATTGCTGGTGAGGGTGATGAATAAAAGAGGGGGTCTGATGTTAGCTTTCTAGCTACATGAAATGTACCTTTTGTGATGTTACTAACCATCTGGAGTGGTGAACCTGAAATTAATCCCTATGCCCATGCCCATTGCTGATCAGTGATCAGTGCTTTTTCGATCTCTAGGTCAGGACGTGATTTGGTTGCGTCATGTAGCGTAAGCCATCTCCGCAATTGGACCGCTTTGTAGTATGTTAAGGGATCCGGCAGTCCTATCCCCCCATCTATTCTCTTCTTAACCAATCTGTTATAAGCTAACCTCGGATGTCCACCTTTCCATAAAAATATGCAGAATATTGTTGTGACAGATTGAAAGAAGGTGTTGGGCAGAAAAATAGGTATCATTTGTAGTATGTACAGCAATTTAGTCATGACAAAAGCAAGAAGAATATTTTTTCTCCCTAGCCACGATACAAATGGTATATTATAAGATTTAAGTTGGGTAGGGAGTTGTGACAAAAATTTTTCATAGTTATGTAGGAAGAGCTGAGTCGGGGACCTAGGTATGAGTATTCCCAAGTACTGGATAAAATCCGCTTTCCATTTGAAGGGGTATGTAGTCATAAGACGGGTAACTACCGTTTGGGAAGCTGGTATATTAATTGCTTCTGACTTGTTTACATTTACTTTGAAATTAGATACGATCCCAAACTCTTGGAGGAGTTCCATTATTGCAGGGAAGGCTTCCTCTGGGTTGGTGATCATCATAAGCAGGTCATCAGCAAAGGCAGCGTTTAGATGTAAGGAGCTCCCTATTTGGATCCCTCTAATTTGTGTATTTTCCCTAATGGCTTGCAATAGTGTCTCCATGACCATCACAAAAAGTGAGGGTGATAGGGGGCAACCCTGACGGGTGCCATTATTTATTTTAAAGGATGGGGACAGGGTATTGTTGATTCGCACCATGGCGCTAGGTTTGCTATATAGTGACATCACTGACTCCGTGAATGAGGGTGGAAGGCCAAAAGTGTTGAGAGTCTCAACCAAAAAGTCCCAACTGATTCTGTCGAAGGCCTTCTCGGCATCAGTGCCGAGAAGGACCAGTGGGATTTTCTTAGATTTGGCCCAATGAATGGCATGAATAACCCTGCTGGAATTTTGGTTGCCCTCCCTGCCTGGCACAAAGCCAGCTTGCTCAAAATGGATTAGTTTTGGTAATACTTTGTTTAATCTGTTCGCTAGGAGTTTTGCCCATATTTTGATATCGACATTAAGCAGCGAAATCGGACGGTAACTCGAACATTTTGTTACATCTTTTCCCTCTTTCGGGATAATTGAGATCGTGGCCTCCAGTGCTTGAGCAGGCAGGGCAGTTCCATTCCTCAGGGACTCACACCACTCAGTCATTTTTGGTAGTAAGGGAGTAAGAAAGGTTTTATAGTAGCTAGCTGGCAGGCCATCGGGCCCTGGGCATTTCCCTTTCGGAAGAGATTTAATTACAGCGAATATTTCTTCCTCTGTAATAGGGCCTTCCAACGTTTTTAGATCCTCGACTGAAAGTCTAGGGAGACTAAGTTTTTGTAAAAAATTTTGGATAGCTTTCTTAGTATGGGGCAAGTTGGGGACCATGTGAGGATTTAGGTTATAGAGCTTTTCGTAGTACTCTTGAAAGGCTAAGGCAATACCTGGTGTGTCTTCCCTCACCTCTCCTTCGTCTGTAATTATTTTCTTTATGAAGGCAGCGTCCCTTCTTTTCTGTAGAAGCATGGACATCACTTTGTTTCCCTTATCCCCATGTGCATAAAAACGAAATTTAGAATTAAGATAGTTGCGAGCAGCTTTAGCATTTAGGAGGTCAAGAAGTTCTTTCCTAGCTGTCTGGAGCTCGGGTAGGTAAGCTATAGCTCTGGACTTTTTATGCAGTGCTTCTAACTTAGCAATTTTTGCGAGTGTAAGGTCTATTGCTTTCGTCTTTTGTTTTTTAACCCAGGCCCCCAATGATATAAATTCACCCCTTATGAAAACTTTGTGGGCTTCCCAATTAAATGTGTGGGATAAGTCAGGGTCTGCGTATGAAGAGAAGTATGTTTTTAATTTATTTTGGATTTGAGTAATACGGTCTTCACTATCTATCAGTGTTTCATTCAATCTCCATCTCCAGTTAGGTGCTGGTAGGGAAGAGAGTCTAATTTGTATGTTAACCGGGGCATGGTCCGAGATGGTAATATTTTCAATTCTAGCTTTTTTGACAATGTCCAATTGATCTTTAGAGACGAAAATGTAGTCAAGCCTCTGAAAGGTGTTATGGACTAAAGAATTAAATGTAAAATCAATTTCGTCTGGGTGCATATATTTCCATGTATCTACTAGCGACGCCTTGTGGAGTGCTTTATGCTTCCTAAAGATCTCTGTGAATGTATAGATTTGTTCGTGGAGGTGTCAACCAGGGGATTCAATGCTATGTTAATGTCACCCCCAACTAACTTTATACCTTCTGCATATCCATCTAATTTATATAAAACATCTTTCAGCCATTGTACCTGGTTGATATTGGGTGCATAAAGGCATACCAGGGTGACCTTGACGTTGTCAATTGAACCAACCACAAAAAGAAATCTGCCCTCAGGGTCAGGGTAAGTCATGTGGTGCTCAAAGGGTACATTTTTGGATATAGCAATGCTAGCTCCTCTAGCCGAGGAGATATGACAACTATGAAACCAGTGTCTGAAGTAATGGGTAGGTAGTGAGGGGACTTTATCAAATTTAAAATGTGTTTCCTGAAAGAAACAGATATCCGTTTTATATTTTTTAAGCATTCTAAGTACTTGAGACCTTTTTTGGGGCGTATTAAGCCCTTTGACATTAAAGGTAGATAGCGTCAAGGTCGCCATGGCACATGAGTATGGGTTGATGGTCCAATGGCTGGTACAAAGAACATAAAACTTAACTCATAAAACTTAAAGGTAAAAGTAATTCTCTGGTTAGAGAGTTTTTTAAACTCTGGTGTGGCCAACATGTCTGGGATCAGCGTCAGCCAACTCCCATGGGTGGGCCAAAGTAATTCCCCCATAGTGTGAAGGGGGGGTATAGGGGGGAGAAAAAGTCAGTCCTGATCGGTGGTGAAGATGTCCCGGACTAGCTGTGAGAATGTGATCACTCACCAGGGATGGGGGGGGGGGGGGGCAGCCACTGTGCAGAACCATCGTCCGGGGTTTACAGTATGGGAGGTGTTCCAATTGCTCACCATACACGTAGTCGGGGAGAATGATGTAGAGTAAATCTCAAGTTGTTTGAGGTAAGTTTCCGCTGATTTAACTGGCGTTGGAATGCTTCTTGACTCTTGGGGATTTATTCTTTGCTACTCAGTTCCATTTTTCTCTTTTTGGAAGAGGTATAAGCTCCATCAGGGACTCCGTGACTGCCAGCCAAGAGTTGATTTCCTGTGGGTCCGTGTCTAAAAGATCCCAGGCTTGCTGCAGATCATCCGGCACTCTGACCGTACATCGTTGCCCCTTGTGCTGAAATAGGCCAAATGGAAAAAGCCATCGGAATAAGATTTTTTTCTGGCGCAGAATCTCAGTAAGAGGGCGCAGAGCTCTACGGTTGCTAAGTGTTGAAGCAGATAGGTCTTGGTATAAAGTGATTTTAGAGTTCTCAAGTAAAATCTCACCTCTTTCTCTGGCAGCTCGCAGAGCCGCAGCGGCATCTGGATAATAAAGTAGGCCGCACACAACGTCCCGTGGTGGTTCGTCTTGTTTCGGCATGGGTCTGAGCGCCCTATGAATTCTTTCTATGCGGATGCCTTCCGCTCTTTCCGCACCTAAGAGGTCAGCAAAGATGGCAGCCGCTGTGGCGGGAAGGGCATCATGCGAGAAGGACTCAGGGATGCCTTTAAAGCGAACATTCTTCCGGCGGCTTCTGTTCTCCTGGTCTTCCAGCATTGTGAAAGCTCCGTTCAGGGCCCTTAGTTGCGCTTTGTAGCCTTGCTCTATTGCTTCATTAAAATCTGTTAGTGCGTCCTGTGCTTCCTCTAGGGCCTCCACTCTTTGCCCCACATGTCGTACTTCCATTTTGATGTCAGCTAGTTCTTTTAGCACTGGGGACATCGCTTGAGCTAGGGCTTTCTTCAGGAATGATCTGGAGAGTTGCCGTTCAGTTGTGCCTGTAGAGCCAGCCACGCTCTACAGACTCTCAGCGTCTGATTCATCTAGTGTCTCCTCTTCTTGCGGCGGGATCGCGCCCATTTTGTGTGGAGTGGAGAGCTTTTTACGGAGGAATTTATCCATCTCCCCTTGGTTTCTTCCGTACCTCGGGGTGCCGGAGTGTTCCCGGGGTTTATCTCTTCTGGGATTTCCCATCCAGAGCGAGATTAATAGCTAAATAGACGGTTCGGGACACCTTTACCGCGGGAGCTCACTCGCGTGCGTCCGTCTCGCTTCCCGGTCAGGCTCCGCCCCCCCAATCCCTGGTTGTTCTTTAAGGGGGATCTGTATACCCCAAATAGCAGTTCTATTTAGTGACAAAATCTTATAGGAAGAAATGTGTTTGACTTTCATGCATCTGCAGTAGCTATTGACGGACCAATCCCTGGTTGTTCTTTAAGGGGGATCTGTATACCCCAAATAGCAGTTCTATTTAGTGACAAAATCGAATAGGAACAAATCTGTTTGACTTTTATGCATCTGCAGAAGCGATTTCTTCATGCAGCTGTTGTAGTGATTTGTGGACCTCTCACTAAGGGTCAGCTGTAGGGTATCTGTATAACGCACATTGTCATACCTTTTTGGGCCTATAGTTTACAGACAGATTTATGCGTCAAATACACATAGTTTATACAGCGATTTTCACAGAAATTACACTGTCAGTTGTGGGGTATCTGTATAATGCACATTGTCATAACTTTTTGGGCCTATAGTTTACAGCAAGATTAACGTGTCAAATCAACATACTTTATACAGTGATTTTCGCAGATATTACATTGACAGTTGTGTGGTATCTGTATAATGCACATTGCCATACCTTTTTGGGCCTATAGTTTACAGCCAGATTTATGTGTCAAATCCACGCACTTTATGCAGTGATTTTCGCAGGTATTACACTGTCAGTTGTAGAGGAGCAGGAGCATCCGGAGGAGGTAGAAGACGAGGCAGTTGACCCAGAAGCACAGTGGCAGTATACTGTGGAGATGGAGGCCGGAAGTCCCTCAGAGTCACTTGTGCAGATGGCCCGCAGCATGCTACTTTGCCTAACTAGTGACAGCCGAATAGTCAACATCCGCCATAGAGATGACTTTTGGCTCTCCTCCCTCTTGGACCCTCGCTACCAGGCAAAAATGGGTGACTTTTTTCCAGCTGCTGAGAGGGAGAAACAACTGGCATACTATAGAGAAATACTGTGCACAGAGTTGGCCGCTGCCTATGTGCGACATTGTCCATCCTCTGTCAGGTCTGACTGGGGGATTTCTGGCAGTCATCGCTCGCGTACTACTGCCACGGCTGCTTTGGGGGACTGGGGGTGTAGGAGCACTAGCAGCTCCATCAGCAGCAGCTTAAGTCTGGATTCCTTATTGAGCAACTTCCTTCACCCGCCTAGTGAGGAGGGTAGCCGCCACCAGCAGCAGGGCATGGAGCAGATCCTGCACTAGCAGGTGGTGGCCTACTTGGACATCACTTTACCTCCTCAGGTAGAGGATCCCATGGACTACTGGGCAGCCAAACATGATGTGTGGCCTCCACACTCTGTCATTGGACCACTCTGTGGCTTTCCATGTTGCTGCCACCTGTGGCCTCCTGTTGCTGCTGCTGATGCCACCACCTCCACACTCTGTCATTGGACCACTCTGTGGCTTTCCATGTTGCTCCCACCATGTCGCTGCCAACTGTGAGCTCCTGCTTCTGCCGCCACCTCCATACTCTTATCATTGTGCCACTTTGTGGCCTCCTGTTGCCGCTGCTGATGCTGCTGCTGCCGCCACCTCCACACTCTGTCATTTGAGCTCTCTGTGGCTTTCCATGTTGCTGCCACCTGTGCCTCCTGTTGCCGCTGCTGATGCTTCAGCCGCCACCTCCACACTCTGTTATTGGACCACTCTGTGGCTTTCCATGTTGCTGCCACCTATGTGCTCCTGTTGCTACTGCTGATGCTGCTCCCGCCACCTCCACACTCTTATCATAGTGCCACTATGTGGCCTACCATGTTTCCACACCCTCCATAGTTTGTCATTGTGCCACTCTGCAGCCTACTCATGCTGCTGCCAACTGACCGATGTCTCCCTGGAACACCCTGTGATTTCCATAATGCTGTTTTCACCCTCCAACACTCTATGACGTTGCCAGAGTTTGGTTCCCCTTCATTTCATCTTCCAGAAGGATGAAAAGCTTCAGGATTGATAGCCAAATGCAGGAGTTGCTGCTAATCTCTGGATCATATTCTGGATCAACTCCTGTTTGTTTTTGGCTTTAGCAATAATGATGGATTACTGACCAATTGAAAGAGGACACTGACGCGTGAAAAGAAGGGCAAAATGATCAGTGACGTCAATGCAAAATTATTGCCAACACCCTCTCCACTCTTCAGGGAGGTTTCTACATGTATACGCGTTTAACAGAACAGGTTCTGTCGTAATCTATGGAATCATCTGATGTCAGTGTAAAAAGAGTGCACTCTTTGATGTTATAGTGGGATTTTGGCCCTCAGCTCGGTCTGTTCGAGCTGGCACAGACGTTACCTTGTCAGGCTGTGTTCCTGCTTTGCTTACTTGGTGAAGTTGGCCTCTGTAAGTGCACATGGAAGTGAAGAGTGAATCGATTCTAAGAGCGGCGGCTGTCTTATGGAAGTCATAGTAAAACACAGCATTGTTTGAAGACCAAACCATGCTCCCTATGCATATTTAAGCATGGCACAACGTTATACAACAACCTACAGGCTCTCTGCAGCCAGGAAATACCTGTGTTTTAACGCAATTCGTCATAATTCGATTAGGACCGAATCAAATTTTACGAAAAATTTGGCGAATCGGGACGAACCAAATTTTAACAAATTCGCCCATCTCTACTGAGGATGAAATGCAGAGGAGAAGTCCAACTTGACCTGCAGTTGGTTGCAGAGGGAACGCCAGAATCTGTAAACAAACTGAGCACCACGGTTCGAGACAATGTGCAGAGGGAGGCCATGTAGCCGAAGATGTGGAGGAAGAACAGACGAGGAGCGTATGGCAGACATGGCCGCGGAACAAAATGAGACATTTTTGAGAACCAGTCAATTACCACCCAGATGACAGAATTCCCAGAGGAAGATGGAAAATCTGTAATAAAATCCATGGCTATATGAGTCCATGGACACCTGGGTATTGGAAACGGCAGCAGCAGACCTGCTGGCTTGAGACGTGATGACTTGTTACGGCCACAGGTAGTGCAGGAGCTCACAAAATCTCGAATGTCCTTGACCAGATCTGGCCGCCAGTAGTATTGAGATATGAGAGCGGTAGACCTCTGCTCCCCAGGGTGCCAAGCCACATGAGAGCAATGTCCCAAAGTCAGAATCCTCTTCCAAAGAGCAGGTCGAACATAAGGAGGAAGCAGCCGCAGATCCAAAGGAACCACCACAACCAGTTGTTCTGGAGGAACAATAAGATAAGGAGCCGATTCTTCCCCAATGACATCAGAGGCACGAGAGCGAGCATTGGCCTTAACATTCTTCTATGCTGGACGGAAGTGTATCATAAAATTAAAATGGCAAAGAAGAGGGACCAACGAGCCTATCGAGGATTGAGATGGGCGGTCTGGAGGTATAGGAGGTTATTGTGATCCGTGAAGACACATACCAGATGAAGAGGTCCTTCCAGCAGATAACGTCACTATTTTATAGTAAGTTTTATGGCCAGAAGCTCCCGATCACCTATGGAGTAGTTTCTCTCCACAGCAGAAAAAGTCTTTGAGAAGAAAGCAAAGGTGAGCATTTGGTCATTGGGCCCTTTCTGGTTCAGGACGGCACCAGCTCCTACAGAGGAAGCATCAACCTCATGCTGGAACGGTCTCTCCGTATCAGGCCACGTGAAAACAGGAGCAGAGGCAAAGACAGACTTCAATTTAGGAAATGCTTCTTCAGCCACCAGAGGCCAGAGCCTAGGGTCAGCATTTTTCTTTGTTATTACCACAATAGGTGACACGAGGGAGGAGAAGTGTGGTATGAACTGTCGGTAGTAGTTCGCGAACACTCGGAACCTCTGTATAGATCGCAGTCCAACTGGGCAAGGCCAGTTGTCATAAATGATATACCCAAGGAACAGAAGACTCTTCTGGTGGAACTGGCACTTCTCGAGTTTTGCTTATAGGCGATTGGCCCTTAGATGCCTGAGAACTTGTTGTACGTGGGATTCCAGTTCTGTAGAGAACACCAGGATATCATCCAAATAGACAATGACAAGACAATGACAATGGTATATAACACGTCTCTGAAAATGTCTCTGACAAATTCTTGAAAGACAGCAGGCACATTACAGAGTCCAATGGCATGAACAGACACTCGAGTGTTGAAGACAGTCTTCCATTCATCCCCTTCACGGATGCGGATGAGAATATATGCCCTCCAAAGGTCCAACTTTATGAAAACCTTAGTTCCACAGAGGCGGTCAAAGAGTGATCAAGGGTAGTCAGTAGCGGTTCTTCATTGTAACTTTATTAAGCCCACGATAGTCTATGCAGGGGCGAAGAGAACAATCTCTCTTGGTCACAAATAAGAATCCAGCACCGGCAGGAGACGAAAACCTGTGGATGAACCCTGTCTGCAGATTCTCTTTAATATAGGCTGACACAGCCGTGGTCTCGGGTATGGACAGCGGGTATACCAAACCTCGTGGCAGAGACTTGTAGGAACTCTATAGGGCAGTCATAAGGATGGTGTGGAGTCATGGTGGACACGGGGCGAAAAACCGAGAGACAGCAAGAATGGCATACTATAACCCAGCAAAGAATCTCCCCAGTTTGCCAGTGAAGCACTGGAGCTGTTACCACGGGAGAACCAACAGAATGGCAGAAGTACATGGGCGGAGCACATAAAACGACAGTCTCTCCATGTGCATAGCCCCAATTTGCAGAGACAGAAGCTTGGTGTGGTACTTTACTAGATCAATAGCACCTGCCCACTGATGGAGGAGTGGAGCAGTGGTTTCTCTAGGTGGACCACAGGAAGGTGATACTGGGAGACCAAGGCAGCATCCACGAAATTTCCCGATGAACCAGAATCAAAGAAGCCTTGCTCTCAGCTCCTAGCGACGCTCCTCTCAAGAACCCTTGAGGACGGACTAGACAAGACTCTAGAAAGTGTTCTGGGTTGGCACAATAGAGGAAAATACTCTTTTGTCTTCGTCGAGAACACTCTTGTGGTGTGAGACAAGCTTTATCCACCTGCATGGGTTCCTCAGCATCAGGCCCCTAGGGAGGCAGAGGCGGACTTTGAAAGGCCGGAGCTAAGCGAGGCAGATGGCGGACCTTGGGTTGCACTTGTTCAAGACGCTGCTCCTCAAAGCACTCAGTAAACCGGGTGTCGATCTGAGTAGCCAGAGAGATGATATTACTCACATGCAGACAGTGCATCTTTAATTTGTCCTAAAAGCCCCTTCTTAAAGGCTGCTACCAAGGCGGCTTCATTCCAGGCTAACTCAGAAGCCAGGGTACAGAACTGAACTGTTAAGGTAAACCTAGCTGATAGATAAAATCCTGTCATTTCTACTTGTCTTATTTTCCTAAAATATACTGTAATAGAAACAATGAACTCAAGATGGCACCGGCATCGTGGACCATAACCAAAACAATCAAGGCTAAAGAATTTCAGAAATGCATTATCCTGATGTGAATATGCAACAGCAGGAAAGCTCTCCAATCAAAACGATGTCTAATATTGTTATGCTTTCTATGCTCCTCCCTGTCTAGCTCTTCTTCCTATTTTTCTATATAGACTGGGAGAACAAATAAAGTTTACACAGTGCTGATTTGCCCTGGGCAATGTTAGCATGAGTGAGACTTGAATCAGCAGTCATCTGTGTGTTTCTAATCAATTTGATTAGAAACACGCAGCCAACGCACACTAAAAGAGGAAATCTTTCCAGTATACCTTGTGCAGATTCCCACAAGGGGGGAAAGGGGTAAAACTCCCCAGTACAGCCAGTACTCCACAGCCCTACAGGGAGTAGGCTGGCAGACTAGCCCCTTACTGGATGTTCTCCTTTTACAGTATGTGGATGACCTACTGTTTCTGTGCCCCCATCTATTGACCTTACGTGCTTTCTGTTCCAGAAGGGTTGCAAAGCTTCCAGAGACAAACTTCAGTATTGCCAGGAGAAGGTGGTCTTCTTAGGCCACTGCTTCGCAGCTACAGGCAGACACCTGACATAAGCCTCTTCACATGTTTCTAGGACTGGCCAGCTACTGCATTTGCTCTTATTCAGGAGGCAATTGATGCATTCCACAGCCTTAAGCTGGCAAATCCTGTCTGCCCATCCCTAGACACACCCCACTGAACTATTTTATTCTGCACTAAGTATCTAGTCCACACCACAAGTGTCCTAGCCCAGGAATGTGATGGCCTCCCCAGTGGCCCACTATTAGTCCTGGTTAGACTCAGTCATGAGGGGAGCCCCTCATGTGTCAGTAGCTGCAGTCAGCAATCTGCTCAGCAAGGCCAGTGAGTTGATCCCAGATTCTAGATCACTCAGTTACTGTGTAAACCCCACATGACTTGCACAGTGTCCTCACCCAAGTACAGCCCAAGCATCTGAGCAAAGGCCAGACAGCTCAGACTGTAGTGTGCACTCCTGATGCCCTAGGACACACTGAAAAGGTGCACAGCTCTGAATCCTGCCATTCTGTCACCAGTCTTACAGGATTCAGAGGGGGGGGAGGGTGTTTAACCAAGAGAAGAGTGTTTAACCCAGATGTTGAGTTTTTTCTCATAGATGGCTCCATGTCTGCAGGAGAAGACAGATGGTTCTGCACTAGATATACAGTGGTCAGTGGAGCACATGAGGTAGTACAAGCAGAACCGCTCCCTCCACACAGTTCAGCACAGGAGGTGCAGTGATGGCACTCACGGAAGCGCTACAGCTGGTGAAAGGTAAAATGGCAGTCCTGTGGTCTAAACATGACTTTGAACCCAAATGGAAGGATAGAGATTTCCTCACCTCTGCAGGGAACCCCTTTAAGTATGGCACACTGATTAAAGAGCTCATGGATTCTCTCTTACTTCCACAAGAGGACTTCAAGTTGGCTGACATCTTTGCCTTGATCCATCCCTATGGTACATCTGAGTTTGATATCAGCATTGTTCGGCCGGAGGGGCTTGAGCTCTTCTGGTCCAACTTTGAGCTGAGATACAACGAGCCCAAGTGGTGGGACTTTGCTGTGCAAGTAGTGTCCCGCCAGAGCGAACTCAAGAAAGTGGCCGTTCCTACCCGTAACGAATCACTATCTTGCTTTGACATCATGACCTGGATGAATCGTTATAGAGAGGTACTGGGAGTACCTGAAAAAAATTGAGATGAGTATGGTATCTGGTCAGGGGCCTGGACCTTCATGGTGAAGTTGAGGCGTTCAGGTAACTCAGTCGCCCACATCCCTTCATCAGCCTTCCTGGGGAGGGATCGGATCCTGATCTTCTACTGGGGGCAGCCTAAGCTGTGTCACAGGTGCGGTGACCCCACACATTTCAGCGCAAACTGCACCGTGCAGAAGTGTGCGTTGTGTGGGGGTGTCGGCCATCTCGCTGCATCCTGTACAGGGCAGATTAGAGAGTCTCGGGAGTCTCAAAGAGCGAGCGGGGGAGTCTCGGGCTGCTGGGACAACCTCTGGTGCTATCTTGGAGACCACACCTGTCGCTGAGACCCCGGGGGATGATGTATTGGATGAGGAGGTCAGGAGGATTGAGAGAGAGGAACGTGCCACGTCCTCAGACTCCTCCCATTATGAGAGTATGGATGAGGATAATAGGGCGTGGCTAGAGGAAAAGCGTAAGCGTGGCGCCAAAAAGAAGAAAAAGGGTAAAAAGAAGGGAGTTGTGAGATCTTCTCCCACCCTGACTAAGGTACCCAAGGAAGGTGCAACCGACACCCCACTGGTTGAACTTTCAGATCGATTCCTGGCCCTGGATGGAGCCTCTCCTGCCGATGGAGGGGATGAGGGTGAAGGGCCAGAGGTGGCGGAGCCTACAGGGGGTGCCAAGTCTCCCCCTGTGGAGTCAGGGTCCTCAAGAGGGGAGGCTGGCCCAGAGTCTGGAGATGAGGATGATGGGGCAGGTCCTGGTGAGGGAGATGGACACCACAATATGTCTAAAAAGGGGGTGTTCATTTCCCGAGGGTGGTGGTAAGATGGGTAAAAAGAAAGCCATCTAACTCAATCACTCATGATGGCGGCACCCACTCCGTTGACGCTGGCGTCAGTTTTTAAAGCTAAGAGGGAAAGGAGACACGGGCCTTCCTATTAGTCTCTTGCGGCCGAGCCGTATAGTGGAGTGGCGGTCCTTTTTACCACACCGGTAGAATGCTGACGAGTTATTGAGTTAGAAATGGGGAGATGCCTGATCCTGAATGTCCTCATGAAGGGACAAGAACTTCGCCTAATTAACATCTATGGTCTCCAGTCCAAGTGGGACAGGAAGTGTCTCTTTATGAGGATCAAGCCCTACCTTTTTACAAGTCGGCAGGTGGTCTTTGGAGGGGACTTCAATGCTGTCACGAGGTCCCAAAATAGGGGAGGTTCCAGAGACAAGCTGACTTATGTTAGTGTCGCTCTTAATAGCATAGCTAGTGAGGCTCGTCTGGTGCTAGGGGTAGCTGCAGGTCTAAAATAGACAGGTTTTATTTAAAGGAGGAAGCCATTTCTTCACCAGTTTCTGTCTAATTTTGTTTTCTCTGAATGTTACAGAGACCCCAGGATGGGAAGAGGCTACTGGAAGCTCAATTCGTCTCTCCTGGAAGAAGCGGAGATCAGACAATCCTTTGAGGACTTTCTTCAGAGACAGGTAACATTGCAGGGCCATTGTAGCAGTAAGTCAGAGTGGTGGGAGATGTTCACGAAAAGGGTGGCGAGATTCTTTCGCCAGCTCTCAAGCCTCAGGAGCCTGGACAGGTACCGCCTGTATCAGGGCCTGAGGAGGAAACTCAAGCATCTCGTCTCAACTGGAGGTAGTCGTGAGGACATCTCCAGAGTGAAATCCTTGCTGAAGAGGTGTCAGTACGATAGACACGCATCTTTGGTTTTTGAGAGGGATTATGGTAAAGTTGTCACAGGACTGGTTGACAGTACGGGATCCCTGAAAAGGTCCAGATCAGGGATTCTGGAGGTTGTCAGATCCTTCTACTCACACCTCTTGGGCAGGAAGGATCTAGATCAGGATGTGATGTCGGCTTTCCTGGCTGAAACTGTTCCTGAGCCAGGAGTAGACCCCTCTCTTGATGTTTTGACAGAGATGATCAGGGAAGAGGAAGTCAGCCTGGCGATTGAAGGGCTCGTCCTCAAGAAATCGCCAGGTCTGGATGGCTTAACATCTGAGTTCTATAAGACCTTTAAGGACGCCTTGGTTCCCCTCTTGACTGAGGAATATATTCAATGAGTGTCTTTCCTCGGGCACTTTGCCGAAGTCAATGAGGAGGTCTGCCCTGATCATTCTGTCAAAGGGTAACGACCGATCTCTTGTTGAGAACTGGCGTCCCATAGCGCTTCTCAATGCAGAGAGAAAGGTTTTGGCAAAGGTGCTGTTTAATCGGCTGGTGCAGTTTGCACCCTGGCTCCTTTCGGGGACCCAGCACTGCTCTGTTCCAGGCCGCAGTACATTTAGTGCTGTGCTTTGTGTCCGGGAGGCAGTGGAGCAGGGCAGTGCTGGTAACTGGAAGGGGTTCTTGCTGTCCTTAGATCAGGCAAAAGCGTTTGATCGGGTTAACCACGAGTACCTCTGGTCTGTCCTTCTGAGGTATGGCCTGCCGGGGGAGTTTGTCGATTGGCTGAAAGTTTTGAATGCAGGGGCAGACAGAGACTTTCCAGCTTGTGAAGGGTTGGATTGGCCGCTCTTTTGAGGTCGGGTCTGGTGTTCACCAGGGTTGTCCTCTGAGCCCACTACTGTACATGTTCGCAATCGACCCATTCCTTAGGAGGGTTGATCGTGGGCCGTTGATGGGAGTCGGGATGGATCGCGCAGCACTGGAAGCCACTCATTGAGTAGTAGTGTATGCCGATGATGAGGTTGACCGTTACTCGGAGGCTTTTGGGTCCAAGATCAACCGGGATAAGTGTGAGAGTCTCTGGCTGGGAGAGGGGCTTTGATCTCCCGGACACTCTTTCAGGGCCCCAGGACTCTGCCAAAGTTCTCGACATCGAATTTGGCCAGGGGGATTACCCCATGCAAAACTGGGACGGCAGGCTTAAGATTGCCGCTCAGAAGGTGGACCAGTGGGAGGGTTGGTCTTTGACCCTCAAAGAAAAGGTTAATCTGATCAAAACTTACCTGCTCCCGCTGCTGATATATCTGGGCAGTGTATGCATGTTGTCAGAACCCCTCTGGACTCGGGTGTACAGTCTGTTCTTCCAGCTGTTATGGGGGAATAGGCTGAACCTAATCAAGAGGGAGGTTACTTACCGCACGAGGAGACAAGGAGGGTTGTGTATGGTCAACCCCGTGGTGTTCCTAGTGAATACCTTTATTAAGATCAATATCGCAAACCAATGGAAAGAGAGGGCTCCTCCGTGGGTATACTCCTGTAGGGGATGGTTTAGGCCTTTCTTCAAGGCATGGGCATCTTCCGGCTGAAGGTGATTCGCCGGTGGGGTCTGGGAATGTGGGAGATCAGGACCATGTTGAGGAAAATCCTTGATAAAAGGGTTCTGTTGACCCATTTCCAAAAGCCTCTGGCCCTCAGGGATTGCCCAAGTCAGGATCTGAAGGTGGGTTTGAGTTTGTTGAATTCCATCAGGATCCCCTTGAAGTTTTGGGACGTGACTTGGCGCTGCTTCCATGGAAGGCTGTGTGCGAGGGACAATCTGAAGTGTAGGAGCTCTGAGGAAAGGGGTTTTCCCCGGGAGGAGTGCGGTGGCCTGCTGGAGAGCATGGACCACTTCCTGCTTCAGTGCCCCTATAACACAGAGGTGTACAACCGGGTGGGCACTTCTGTCCATTGGCCCGGGTTGGCCGGTCTCTCCTATGCGGAGTGGGCCTATGGAGCATTCAGAGGCCTGGGTGGCCGGGACCACTGCACGTTATTTCTAGTTAGTCTAGTGGTTAGGTACCACACGTGGAACGGACAGTGTTTAGTATCGACGCAGCGTAAAATCCTCCCTGTGGATGAGGTGGTTAGGAACATTCTGGGTGACCTGGTGAAGGTGCGCTCTCTGGAGTATGAGAGGCTGGGCACGGGGAGGGCCTCTCTCCTTTGGAGTGGGTTCTCCTTTAGTGTCCCTTAGTCTGTCATCTCCACTCCTGGTGTTGGGCTGAAGCTGCACAGTAGATTTTTGTTTTGTTTTATGAGCATGTAGGGATGTATGGCTTGCAGGCGCCGAACCTGGGCTTTATGTGGTTTGTATTGATGTTGTTCAGATTTTATTTGTATTATAAAAAAATTTGTGTTGCAGTATCCGGAAAAAGGGAGGCAAATACTGGAGAAGCTACTAACTTGGCAAAACTCCCAAATTAGCCAGAAAAACACACATAAAAAAAACAATGTTAGTGCTCTAACTCCACAATAAAATGTTAAAATTGAGAGTTCCACGGAACGGTAAGTAAGAAATTAAATATGAGGGAGAGTTTTTGGATATATCAACTGGGTACCCTGCATCCGCAGGTTCTAAATATAGATTTTGAGTTGAAGAGCTTCTTAAATTAGGTTGCATCTTAATGAATCAGTGCCGTTCATTAATAAAAAAAAAATGTTTTCCCTTTTAGGCTGTTATATAATTTAGCCTCCCGTTACCCTGAGAAGAACTTACCTTTTCTCCAGTACTCTGATACACACTGAAGACTGACAGTTCCATCTGTGTGTGGGGGGGATCGTGGCGATCTCCGTGTGTATGGGTGCTAATTAGAGATGAGCGAGCACTAAAATGCTCGGGTACTCGTTATCCGAGACAAACTTTTCCCGATGCTCGAGTGCTCGTCTCGAATAACGAGCCCCATTGAAGTCAATGGGAGACTCGAGCATTTTTCAAGGGGACCAAGGCTCATCTGCAGTCTCTGAAAGGGATACAGCGGCTTGGGTGTCACCTTTTGTGGGGTCTTTACCACCTTACCCGGGTTGTGGCGGGTACAGACTATACAAGGGTAGTAATTCCCGGGGCAAACCACTGGTGGTTTATGAGCACTAGCATGAACATTTTGGATGTGTGTGTGTCCGTGGGCTACTTGACTTACTGTAGGATGCAGGGCTCCAGGCGGGCACACCCTCTTTCCCAGCATCCAGGTCCCATCGGCATCTGGGCTCTAGCTTTCCTCCACACTCTCTACACTTCTCATGACCCTCGGTCCACCAGGGATTGGAACACCTGTGGATCAAACTTTTTAGCTCAGAATTCACTGTTGGGACTTCAGGACAGTCTCTGGGTTCCATCTGTGCAGCTGCCTTCGCCACCCTGTGTGTGTGTTTTTACTTTTACTATCCCCACCTCTTGTGGAAGTAAGAGAGCATCCATGCGCTCTTTAATCAGTGTGCTATGCTTAAAGGGTTCCCTGCAGACGTGAGGAAATCTATCCTTCCATATGGGTTCATAGTCATGTTTAGACCACAGGACTATACCTTGTTTGCCCTTTTACCTTTCACCAGCTGTAGATCTTTTATTTTATCATAGTATCATAGTATATAAGGCTGGAAGGAAACACAAGTCCATCAAGTCCAACCTTTAAGAATTAAATAAATGTTTTATCCCCATAAACTGTGATATTTTTTCTCTCCAGAAAGTCATCCAGGCCTCACTTGAACATGTACATAGAGTCGGCCATAACAACCTCCTGCGGCAGAGAGTTCCATAGTCTCACTGCTCTTACAGTAAAGAACCTTTGTCTATGGTGATGGTAAAATCGCCTCTCCTCTAGGCGCAGAGGATGCCCCCTTGTCCTGGTCACAGGCCGAGGTATAAAAAGATCTTTGGAGAGATCCTTGTACTGTCCGTTCAGTTATTTGTACATTGTAATGAGGTCTTCCCTCAGTCGTCTTTTTTCTAAACTGAATAATCCCACATTTTTTAATCTGTCAGTGTATTCTAGTTCCCCCATTCCCCTAATAATCCTGGCTGTCTCCTCTGCACCCGTTCCAGCTCTACTATATCCTTTTTGTACACTGGTGCCCAAAACTGTACACAATATTCCATGTGTGGTCTGACCAGGGATTTGTATAAGGGCAAAACTATGTCTTTATCATGAGAATCTATTCCTCTCTTGATACATCCCATTATTTTATTTGCTTTAGCAGCAGCCGCCTGGCTCTGGTCACTAAAATTAAGTTTACCATCCACCAATACCCCCAAGTCCTTTTCAGCTTCAGTTTTACTAAGTAATTGACCGTTTAGAACATAATTATACTTTTTGTTTCCATGGCCCAAGTGCATAACTTGACATTTATCTATATTAAACCTCATCAACCATTTCTCTGCCCATCCCTCAATATTGGTACCATATTTGCTATGCGCCATTCCTGTGGAACATAACCAGTCCTCAGTGAATCTTCAAATATTAAAAATAACGGTTTGTCTATCACCGCACATAATTCATGCAGAACCCGGGGGTGTATGCCATCTGGCCCAGGTGATTTATCTATCTTAGTGGTTGCGAGGCGGCGCCGTACCTCTTCCTGGGTTAAACTGTTGACATTATAAAAAGAATTAACATTATTCCTCATTGTGCCTTCCACCAGGGGATTTTCCTGGGTAAAGAGAGTTGAGAAGGCGACATTCAGTAGATTGGCCCTTTCCTCATCTCCTTCCACCATGACCCCCATGTTATTTCTAAGGGGACCCACACTCTCTGTTTTTAGTTTCTTATCATTTATATACTTGAAAAATAATTTGGGATTATTTTTGCTCTCCCTGGCAATATTTCTCTCAGTCTCTATTTTTGCGGCCTTTATCTGCTTTTTATATATAAGTAAAAAACACAACAATACATAACACAAACCAAACATAATATACAATGTATACAAAATATATACAGTAACTTACCTGCTGGACCAGCCACATTCACACCTAGCAAAAACAGTAACTTACAATACACCAAAATGAATAAACACTAAATATCACAACCCCCACCCAACCGATTATCACATCCTAAACCAAACCAATAAACAACGACAATCCACACCCACAAATAAATGACCATGAATATACAGAAACCCACCCCACACCCTCTAATAACAAACCACCCCACACAGATCACATCCCACACCCGTTTTTTTTTTTTTTATATATATAAACACATAATACACATAACAATACACTAAACTAAATCCCTCGCCCGCACCCTCCCCTTACCCCCAGACAATGGTCTAACGTCCAAAATTTGCGTTTTATAGTCCAGACCAGTGCCCAAGGTCAGTTGGTAAATCCCACCACCATCACCCCCTTCCCAAACTAACACTAGATCCAAAACCCAACTATATACAATATATACAGTATTTAAAACATAACAAAGAAAACATAATACAAATAAACATAAAAAAACAACGTTAGAAAATGTTAAAATTGAGAGTTCCACAGAACGGTCTCACCCAGTTCCTTATAGATCGGAGATTGAAGAAATTTCCTCAGTAATTCCTCCTGTCACGATTTTCACTTCTCTACACTGGATCTTGTGGGAGACCACGCGACACTCTTGTGCACACGATCACAGCACCGGTCCTGTATCAGGAAAAATGTGGATAGATGGTGCAGATCACCAAGGATAAGCGTAAAAACAATTTTATTCCAGCATACTCACAAACAATATTAAAAGCGCAATGTTTATATCACAATGGTTAAAAACCGCCAGAGGACCTCATGCTTGACCTAGGTTTCGCCCTTTCAGCTTCATCTATGGCCTGATCTCTGATGTAGTCTCCGGCAATTTATATTCCCAGGTGTGTCTGAGAGAAAAGTTAACCCTATATACCATATTCCCATGAATAGTTGGAAACACAAAAAAAAATCTTTTCAAATAGTTCTCTCAACAGCCTATGTAAATAAAAATGTCATCTTACATCAAAATTCAATTTACAAATAACTTTTATAAGTATATCCTGTGTGGCTGGGTACACGAAGCACCTGCACAACCTATATCTATACAAAAACACACTTAGCTATCTTCTAAAAAACAATAAGGGCAATAGGTGCTGTTTAATCGGCTGGGCAGTTGGCGCCCTGGCTCCTTTCGGGGACCCAGCACTGCTCTGTTCCAGGCTGCAGTACTTAGTGCTGTGCTTTGTGTCCGGAGGCGTGGAACAGGGCAGTGCTGTTACTGAAGAGGTTCTTGCTGTCCTAGATCAGGCAAAGCGTTTGATCGGGTTAACCACAGTACCTCTGTCTGTCCTTCTGAGTATGGCCTGCCGGGGGTTTGTCGATGGCTGAAAGTTTTGAATGCAGGGGCAAGAGTTTCCCGCGTGTGAACGGTTGGATTGGCCGCTCTTTTGAGGTCTGGTCTGGTGTTCACCAGGGTTGCCCCTGAGCCCACTACTGTACTGTTCGCGATCGACCCATACTTAGGAGGGTTGACGTGGGCCGTTGGTGAGTCGGTGATATAACAGCACTGGAAGCCACTCATGAGTGTAGTGTATGTCGATGATGAGGTTGACCGTTACTCGAGGCTTCTGGGTCCAAATCAACGGATAATGTGAGAGTCTCTGGCTGGGAGGGGGGGTCTAGGCTTTGATCCTCGGACACCTTTCAGGGCCCCAGGACTCTGCCAAAGTTCTCGGCATCAAATTTGCCAGGGGATTACCCCATGCAAAACTGACGGGCAGGCTTAAGATTGCCGCTCAGAAGGTGGACCAGTGTGGAGGGTTGGTCTTTGACCCTCAAGAGAATGGTAATCTGATCAAAACTTACCTGCTCCCGGGCTGAGCAGTGTATGCATGTTGTCAGAACCATGGACTCGGGTATCAGTCTGTTCTTCCAGCTGTTATGGGGGAATAGGCTGAACCTAATCAAGAGGGAGGTTACTTACCGCACGAGGAGACAAGGAGGGTTGTGTATGGTCAACCTGTGGTGTTCCTAGAATACCTTTATTAATACATATCGCATCCACTGGAAAAGAGGGCCCTCCGTGGGTATACTATGTAGGGAGGGTTTAGGCCTTTCTGCCAGGCATGGGCATCTTCTGGCTGAAGGTGATTCGCCGGTGGGGTCTGGAATGTCGGAGATCAGGGCAATAAAAGGTTCTGTTGACCCATTTCCAGAAGCCTGGCCCTCAGGATGCCAAGTCAGGATCGTGAGTGGGTTTGAGTTTGTTGAATTCCATTAGATCCCCTTGAAGTTTTGGATGACTTGGCGCTGCTTCCATGGAAGGCTGGTGTGTGAGGGACAATCTGAGTGTAGGAGCTCTGAGGAAGGGGTTTTTCCGGGAGGAGTGCGGTGGCCTGCTGGAGACATGGACCCCTTCCTGCTTATGCCCCTTTAACACAGAGGTGTACAACCGAGTGGGCACTTCCCTCCGTTACCCCGTTTGGCTTGCGGTCTCTCCTATGCGGAGTGGGCATGGAGCATTCAGGAGCCTGGGTGGTCGGGACCACTGCACGTTATTCTAGTTAGGTGGTTAGGTACCACACGTGAACGCACGTGTTTGTATCGACGCAGCGTAAAATCCTCCCTGTGGATGAGGTGGGTAGAGACTTCTGGTGACCTGGTGAGGTGCGCTCCTGGAGTATGAGAGGCTGGGCACGGGGAGGGCCCTCTCTTGGAGGGGTTCTCCTTTAGTGTCCCTTAGTCTGCCATCTCCACTCCCGGTGTTGGGCTGAAGCTGCACAGTAGAATTTTGTTTTGTTTTTAGAGCTTGTAGGGATGTAGGGCTTGCAGCGCCCGAACCGGGCTTTATGTGGTTGTATTGATGTTGTTCAGATTTATTTGTAATAAAATTTGTGTTGCAGTATCCAAAAAAGGAGGCAATACTGGAGGAGCTACTAACTTGGCAAAACTCCCAAATTAGCCAGAAAAACACCATAAAAAAAACAATATTAGTGCTCTAACTCCACAATAAATGCTAAATTGGAGTTCCACGAAGGGTCAGTAAGAAATTGAATATGAGGGAGAGTTTTTGGATATATCAACTGGGTACCCTGCATTCGCCAGGGTCTAAATATCGATTTTGAGTTGAAGAGCTTCTTAAATTAGTTTGCTCTTCATGAATCAGTGCCTTCCTGAATAAAAAAATTTAAAAAAAGTTTTTTTCCCCTTTTAGGGGTTCTATATTTAGCCTCCCGCTCCCAAAAGGACTTACCTTCTTCTCCTACTCTGATCCCTGAAGACTGACGTTCCATCTGTGTGTGGGGGATCGTGGCGATCTGTGTGTTGGGTGCTAATGAGAGATCAGATTTCTGTCTGTGGGAGACTTCCCTCTACGGGTTGGGAAGTGGTAGGTACAAGTGGGTGTGTACCTGATCTGAGAACTGATTGATTCCTGTTCATCTTAGTCAGAAGTTGTATGAATGGAAGTGAGTTGGTTGTGTTTATCTTGTTAGGGAGATTTGAGACTGTAAGGATCACATAGGATACCACACTTTACAAACAATATTAAAAGCGCAATGTTTATATCACAATGGTTAAAACCGCCAGAGGACCTCATGCCTGACCTAGGTTTCGCCCTTTCAGCTTCATCTGGGGCCTGATCTCTGATGTAGTCTCCGGCAATTTATATTCCCAGGTGTGTCTGAGAGAAAAGTTAACCCTATATACCATATCCCCATGAATAGTTGGAAACACAAAAAAAAAATCTCTCAACAACCTATGTAAATAAAAATGTCATCTTACATCAAAATTCAATTTACAAATAACTTTTATAAGTATATCCTGTGTGGCTGGGTACACAAAGCACCTGCACAACATATATCTATACAAAAACACACTTAGCTATCTTCTAAAAAACAATAAGACCTAAAACAATAAAAACGTGTGGTAATCCTATGTGATCCTTACAGTCTCAAATCTCCTAACAAGATAAACACAAACCAACTCACCTTCCATTTCCATACAACTTCTGACTAAGATGAACAGGAATCAATCAGTTCTCAGATCAGGTACACACCCACTTGTACCTACACTTCCCAACCCGTAGAGGGAAGTCTCCCACAGACAGAAATCTGATCTCTCATTAGCACCCATACACACAGATCGCCACGATCCCCCCACACACAGATGGAACTGTCAGTCTTCAGTGTGTATCAGAGTAGTGGAGAAAAGGTAAGTCCTTCTCTGGGTAGCGGGAGGCTAAATTATATAACAGCCTAAAAGGGGAAAAAAAACTTTTTTTAAATTTTTTTATTCAGGAAAGGCACTGATTCATGAAGATGCAACCTAATTTAAGAAGCTCTTCAACTCAAAATCGATATTTAGACCCTGCGAATGCAGGGTACCCAGTTGATATATCCAAAAACTCTCCCTCATATTCAATTTCTTACTGACCCTTCTGTGGAACTCTCAATTTTAGCATTTTATTGTGGAGTTAGAGCACTAATATTGTTTTTTTTATGTGTGTTTTTCTGGCTAATTTGGGAGTTTTGCCAAGTTAGTAGCTCCTCCAGTATTTGCCTCCCTTTTTCCGGATACTGCAACACAAATTTTTTTATAATACAAATAAAATCTGAACAACATCAATACAAACCACATAAAGCCCAGGTTCGGCGCCTGCAAGCCCTACATCCCTACAAGCTCATAAAACAAAACAAAATTCTACTGTGCAGCTTCAGCCCAACACCGGGAGTGGAGATGGCAGACTAAGGGACACTAAAGGAGAACCCCCTCCAAAGGAGAGAGGCCCTCCCCGTGCCCAGCCTCTCATACTCCAGAGAGCGCACCTTCACCAGGTCACCCAGAATGTTCCTAACCACCTCATCCACAGGGAGGATTTTACGCTGCGTCGATACTAAACACCGTGCGTTCCACGTGTGGTACCTAACCACTAGACTAACTAGAAATAACGTGCAGTGGTCCCGACCACCCAGGCCTCTGAATGCTCCATAGGCCCACTCCGCATAGGAGAGACCGGCCAACCTGGGCCAATGGAGGGAAGTGCCCACTCGGTTGTACACCTCTGTGTTAAAGGGGCACTGAAGCAGGAAGTGGTCCATGCTCTCCAGCAGGCCACAGCACTCCTCCCGGGGAAAACCCCTTTCCTCAGAGCTCCTACACTTCAGATTGTCCCTCACACACAGCCTTCCATGGAAGCAGCGCCAAGTCACGTCCCAAAACTTCAAGGGGATCCTAATGGAATTCAACAAACTCAAACCCACCCTCAGATCCTGACTTTGGCAATCCCTGAGGGCCAGAAGCTTCTGGAAATGGGTCAACAGAACCATTTTATTGCCCTGATCTCCGACATTCCCAGACCCCACCGGCGAATCACCTTCAGCCAGAAGATGCCCATGCCTGGCAGAAAGGCCTAAACCATCCCCTACATTAGTATACCCACGGAGGAGCCCTCTCTTTCCAGTGGATTGCGATATTGATATTAATAAAGGTATTCACTAGGAACACCACAGGTTGACCATACACAACCCTCCTTGTCTCCTCGTGCGGTAAGTAACCTCCCTCTTGATTAGGTTCAGCCTATTCCCCCATAACAGCTGGAAGAACAGACTGTACACCCGAGTCCATGGGTTCTGACAACATGCATACACTGCTCAGCGGGAGCAGGTAAGTTTTGATCAGATTAACCTTTTCTTTGAGGGTCAAAGACCAACCCTCCCACTGGTCCACCTTCTGAGCGGCAATCTTAAGCCTGCCGTCCCAGTTTTGCATGGGGTAATCCCCCTGGCCAAATTTGATGCCGAGAACTTTGGCAGAGTCCTGGGGCCCTGAAAGAGTGTCCGGGAGATCAAAGCCTAGATCCCCCTCTCCCAGCCAGAGACTCTCACACTTATCCCGGTTGATCTTGGACCCAGAAGCCTCGAGTAACGGTCAACCTCATCATCGACATACACTACTACTCTATAAGTGGCTTCCAGTGCTGCCTGATCTATCCCGACTCGCACCAACGGCCCACGATCAACCCTCCTAAGTAATGGGTCGATCGCGAACACGTACAGTAGTGGGCTCAGAGGGCAACCCTGGTGAACACCAGACCCGACCTCAAAAGAGCGGCCAATCCAACCGTTCACAAGCGGGAAACTCTCTGCCCCTGCATTCAAAACTTTCAGCCAATCGACAAACTCCCCCGGCAGGCCATACCTCAGAAGGACAGACCAGAGGTACTCGTGGTTAACCCGATCAAACGCTTTTGCCTGATCTAAGGACAGCAAGAACCTCTTCCAGTTACCAGCACTGCCCTGTTCCACTGCCTCCCGGACACAAAGCACAGCACTAAATGTACTGCAGCCTGGAACAGAGCAGTGCTGGGTCCCCGAAAGGAGCCAGGGCGCAAACTGCACCAGCCGATTAAACAGCACCTTTGCCAAAACCTTTCTGTCCGCATTGAGAAGCGCTATGGGACGCCAGTTCTCAACAAGAGATCGGTCCTTACTCTTTGACAGAATGATCAGGGCAGACCTCCTCATTGACTTCGGCAGAGTGCCCGAGGAAAGACACTCATTGAATACCTCAGTCAAGAGGGGAACCAAGGCGTCCTTAAAGGTCTTATAGAAAGGCGGACAAGGAAAGACCAGAAAAGCGCTCATAGAGTAGTATGGTAGTAGCTTATGGTGCTGACTGGGAAGAATGGAGAGAGGCTCACCGGATGTGGTTGTGCTGATTTAGGCACAACTCTAATGAGGGTATAGATGGTTAATGTCTCCTGGTGCTGCCCGTGGACAAGGGTCGTCAAGACGCGGTTGCCAAACCGGTCTGGAAGCGTAGTCGGTAGAGCAGGAAGGGTACTTGTCTCAGTTCGGCGCACACAGATAGGTGACAAACACAAGATGAATCCAAAAAAAGGGGGTATTTTATTTCGTATCTCTGGAACACACGCGTTTCGGAGTCTACAATGACTCCTTTATCAAGTGGATAGATACTGCAGCGCGGGTGAATGACCGATTCCCTGATCATCTCTGTCAAAACATCAAGAGAGGGGTCTACTCCTGGCTCAGGAACAGTTTCAGCCAGGAAAGCCGACATCACATCCCGATCCAGATCCTTCCTGCCCAAGAGGTGTGAGTAGAAGGATCTGACAACCTCCGTAATCCCTGATCTGGACCTTTTCAGGGATCCCGTACTGTCAACCAGTCCTGTGACAACTTTAACATAATCCCTCTCAAAAACCAAAGATGCGTGTCTATTGTACTGACAACTCTTCAGCAAGGATTTCACTCTGGAGATGTCCTCACGACTACCTCCAGTTGAGACGAGATGCTCGAGTTTCCTCCGCAGGCCCTGATACCGGTACCAGTCCAGGCTCCTGAGGTTCGAGAGCTGGCGGAAGTATCTCGCCACCCTTTTCTTGAACATCTCCCACCACTCTGACTTACTGCTACAATGTCCCAGCAATGGTACCTGGCTCTGAAGAAAGTCCTCAAAGGATTTTCTGATCTCCGCTTCTTCCAGGAGAGACAAATTGAGCTTCCAGTAGCCTCTTCCCTTCCGGGGTCTCTGTAACATTCAGAGAAAACAAAATTAGAAAGTGGTCGGAGAACTCCACCTCAACAACAGAAACTGGTGAAGAAATGGCTTCCTCCTTTAAATAAAACCTGTCTATTCTAGACCTGCAGCTATCCTATAATAGGTGAACCCCGCGTGGCCTGGGGTGTGCCGGATGTGGACATCCACCAGACGAGCCTCACTAGCTATGCTATTAAGAGCGACACTATCATAAGTCAGCTTGTCTCTGGAACCTCCCCTATTTTGGGACCTCGTGACAGCATTGAAGTCCCCTCCAAAGTCCACCTGCCGACTTGTAAAAAGGTAGGGCTTGATCCTCATAAAGAGATACTTCCTGTCCAACTTGGACTGGAGACCATAGATGTTAATTAGGCGAAGTTCTTGTCCCTTCATGCGGACATTCAGGATCAGGCATCTTTCCATTTCTAACTCAATAACTCGTCAGCATTTTACCGGTGTGGTAAAAAGGACCGCCACTCCGCTATATGGCTCGGCCGCAAGAGACTAATAGGAAGGCCCGTGTCTCCATTCCCTCTTAGCTTTAAACACCGACGCCAGCGTTAGACGGCTTTCTTTTTACCCATCTTACCACCACCCTCGGGAAATGAACACCGCCTTTTTAGACCTATTGTGGTGTCCATCTCCCTCATCTCTGATGCTTCAGGGGCAGATCCAGGACATGCCCCATCATCCTCGTCTCCAGACTCTGGGACAGCCTCCCCTTTTGAGGACCCTGACTCTCCAGGGGGAGACTTGGCACCCCCTGTAGGCTCCGCCACCTCTGGTCCTTCACCCTCAGCCCTTCCATTGGCAGGAGAGGCTCCATCCAGGGCCAGGAATCAATTTGAAAGTTCAACCAGTGGGGAGTTGGTTGCAGCTTCCTTGGGTACCTTAGTCAGGGTGGGAGAAGATCTCACAACTCCCTTCTTTTTACCCTTTTTTATCTTTTTGGCGCCACGTTTAAGCTTTTCCTCTAGCCACGCCCTATTATCCTCATCAATACTCTCATAATGGGAGGAGTCTGAGGACTAGGCACGTTCCTCTTTCTCGATCCTGCTGACCTCCTCATCCAATACATCATCCCCTGGGGTCTCAGCGACAGGTGTGGTCTCAAAGATAGTGCCAGAGGTTGTCCCAGCTACCCGAGACCCCCCCCCCCCACTCTCTCTTAGAGACTCCCGAGACTCCCTAATCTACCCTGTACAGGATGCAGCGAGATGGCCGACACACCCTTCAGTGTGCGCTGAAATGTGTTGGGTCACCGCACCTGTAACACAGCTTAGGCTGCCCCGGTAGAAGATCAGGATCTGATCCCTCCCCAGGAAGGCTGATGAAGGGATGTGGGCGACTGAGTTACCTGAACGCCTCAACTTCACCATGAAGGTCCAGGCCCCTGACCAGATACCATACTCATCTCAATTTTTTTCAGGTACTCCCAGTACCTCTCCATAACGATTCATCCAGGTCATGATGTCAAAGCAAGATAGTGATTCGTTACGGGTAGGAACGGTCACTTTCTTGAGTTCGCTCTGGCGATACACTGCTTGCACAGCAAAGTCCCGCCACTCGGGCTCGTTGTATCTGAGCTCAAAGTTGGACCAGAAGAGCTCAAGCCCCTCCGGCCGAACAAAGCTGATATCAAACTCAGATGTACCATAGGGATGGATCAAGGCAAAGATGTCAGCCGACTTGAAGTCCTCTTGTGGACGTAAGAGAGAATCCAGGAGCTCTTTAATCAGTGTGCCATACTTAAAGGGGTTCCCTGCAGAGGTGAGGAAATCTCTATCCTTCCAAATGTGTTCATAGTCATGCTTAGACCACAGGACTGCCCTTTTACCTTTCACCAGCTGTAGCACTTCCGTGAGTGCCATCACTGCACCTCCTGCGCTGAACTGTGTGGAGGGAGCGGTTCTGCTTGTTCTACCTCATGTGCTCCACTGACCACTGTATATCTAGTGCAGAACCATCTGTCTTCTCCTGCAGACATGGAGCCATCTATGAGAAAAAACTCAACATCTGGGTTAAACACTCTTCTCTTTGTTAAACACCCTCCGCCACCCCTCTGAATAATGTAAGACTGGTGACAGAATGGCAGGATTCAGAGCTGTGCACCTTTTCAGTGTGTCCTAGGGCATCAGGAGTGCACACTACAGTCTAAGCTGTCTGGCCTTTGCTCAGATGCTTGGGCTGTACTTAGGTGAGGACACTGTGCAAGTCATGTGGGGTTTACACAGTAACTGAGTGATCTAGAATCTAGGATCAACTCACTGGCCTTGCTGAGCAGATTGCTAACTGCAGCTACTGACACATGAGGGGCTCCCCTCATGACTGAGTCTAACCGGGACTAATAGTGGGCCACTGGGGAGGCCATCACATTCCTGGGCTAGGACACTTGTGGTGTGGACCAGATACTAAAATAAAAGGTCTTGTTCAGTGGGGTGCGCCTAGGGATGGGCAGACAGGATTTGCCAGCTTAAGGGTGTGGAATGCATCAATTGCCTCCTGAATAAGAGCAAATGCAGTAGCTGGCCAGTCCTAGAAACATGTGAAGAGGCTTAGGGCCTCCGGGCAGGGGTATATTCTGGACTGCCAGCTTGCTTTCTTATGTCAGGTGTCTGCCTGTAGCTGCGAAGCAGTGGCCTAGGAAGACCACCTTCTCCTGGCAATACTGAAGTTTCTGGAACAGAAAGCACATAAGGTCAATAGATGGGGGCACAGAAACAGTAGGTCATCCACATACTGTAAAAGGAGAACATCCAGTAAGGGGCTAGTCTGCCAGTCTACTCCCTGTAGGGCTGTGGAGTACTGGCTGTACTGGGGAGTTTTACCCCTTTCCCCCCTTGTGGGAATCTGCACCAGGTATACGGGAAAGATTTCCTCTTTTAGTGTGCGTTGGCTGCGTGTTTCTAATAAAATTGATTAGAAACATGCAGATGACTGCTGATTCACGTCTCACTCATGCTAACATTGCCCAGGGCAAATCAGCACTGTGTAAACTTTATTTGTTCTACCAGTCTATATAGAAAAATAGGAAGAAGAGCTAGACAGGGAGGAGCATAGAAAGCATAACATTTTTAGACATCATTTTGATTGGAGAGCTTTCCTGCTGTTGCACATTCACATCAGGATAATGCATTTCTGGAATTCTTTAGCCTTGATTGTTTTGGTTATGGTCTACGATGCCGGCGCCATCTTGAGTTCATTGTTTCTATTACAATATATTTTAGGAAAATAAGACAAGTAGAAATGACAGGATTTTATCTATCAGCTAGGTTTACCTTAACAGTTCAGTTCTGTACCCTGGCTTCTGAGCTAGCCTGGAATGAAGTCGCCTTGGTCGCAGCCCTTAAAAAGGGGCTTTTAGGACAAATTAGACTAACTGTCTGCATGTGAGTAATCTCATCTCTCTGGCCACTCAGATCGACACACGGTTTACTGAGCGCTTTGAGGAGCAGCGTCTTGAACAAGTGCAACCCAAGGTCCGCCGTCTGCCTCGCTTGGCTCCGGTCTTTCAAAGTCCGCCTCTGCCTCTCTAGGGGCCTGATTCTGAGGAACCCATGCAGGTGGATTTAGCTCATCTCACACCACAAGAGTGCTCTCGCCGAAGACAAAAGAGTATTTTCCTCTATTGTGCCAATCAGGAACACTTTCTAGAGTCTTGTCTAGTCCGTCCTCAAGTGTTCTTGAGAGGAGCGTCCCTAGGAGCTGAGAGCAAGGCTTCACTTTGACTGAACTTGCCTATTTACTCAGATCCTGAACAAGTACTCAGTTTCAGGCCACAGCCTTCTTTGCTTCTCGTTCATCAGGAAATTTCGTGGATGCTGCATTGGTCTCCCAGTATCACCTTCCTGTGGTCCACCTAGAGAAACCACTGCTCCACTCCTCCATCAGTGGGCAGGTGCTATTGATCTAGTAAAGTACCACACCAAGCTTCTGTCTCTGCAAATTGGGGCTGTGCACATGGAGAGACTGACGTTTTATGTGCTCCGCCAATGTACGTCTGCCATTCTGTTGGGTCTCCCGTGGTAACAGCAACATGCTCCAGTGCTTCACTGGCAAACTGGGGAGATTCCTTGCTGGGGTATAGTATGCCATTCTTGCTGTCTCTCGGGTTTTTCGCCCCGTGTCCACCATGTCTGCTTCGGTATCCTCCAAGCCCCTGGTGGGTTTTCCTGCTGTTTATACAGATTTTGCTGACGTCTTCTCTGAGAAGCAAGCAGAGACTCCACACCCTCCTTATGACTGCCCTATAGAGTTCCTACAAGTCTCTGCCACGAGGTTTGGTATACCCGCTGTCCATACCCGAGACCGCGGCTGTGTCAGCCTATATTAAAGAGAATCTGCAGACAGGGATCATCCACAGGTCTTCGTCTCCTGCCGGTGCTGGATTCTTTTTTGTGGCCAAGAGAGATTGTTCTCTTCCCCCCTGCATAGACTATCGTGGGCTTAATAAAGTTACCATGAAGAACCGCTACTGACTACCCTTGATCACTCTTTGACCGCCTCTTGTTATATACCTGAGTCGTTGTCTATTTGGATGATATCCTGGTGTTCTCTACTCAACTGGAATCCCATAAGACCCACTTACAACAAGTTCTCAGGCATCTAAGCTGATAAGCAATCGCTTATAAGCAAAACTCGAGACGTGCCAGTTCCACCAGAAGAGTCTTCTGTTCCTTGGGTATATCATGTCTGACAACTGGCCTTGCCAGTTCCGAGTGTTCGCGAACTACTACCGAACTACTACTGAACTACTTCTCCTCCCTCGTGTCACCTATTGTGGTGTTAACAAAGAAAAATGCTGACCCTAGCTCTTGCCTCCGGTGGCTGAAGAAGCATTTCCTAAATTGAAGTCTGCCTTTGCCTCTGCTCCTGTTCTCACGCGGCGTGATACGGAGAGACCGTTCCAGCATGAGGTTGATGCTTCCTCTGTAGGAGCTGGTGCCGTCCTCAACCAGAAAGGGCCCAATGACCAAATGCTCACCTTTGCTTTCTTCTCAAAGACTTTTTCTGCTGTGGAGATAAACTACTCCATAGGTGATCGGGAGCTTCTGGCCATAAAACTTACCATAAAATAGTGGCATTATCTGCTGGAAGGACCTCTTCATCTGGTATGTATCTTCACGGATCACAATAACCTCCTATACCTCCAGACCACCCATCTCAATCCTCGATAGGCTCGTTGGTCCCTCTTCTTCTGCCATTTTAATCTTATGATACACTTGCGTCCAGCAGAGAAGAATGTTAAGGCCGATGCTCGCTCTCGTGCCTCTGATGTCATTGGGGAAGAATCGGCTCCTTATTTTATTGTTCCTCCAGAACAACTGGTTGTGGTGGTTCCTGTGGATCTGCGGCTGCTTCCTCCTTATGTTCGACCTGCTCTTTGGAAGAGGATTCTGACTTTGGGACATTGCTTTCATGTGGCTTGGCACCCTGGGGAGCAGAGGTCTACCGCTCTCGTATCTCAATACCACTGGCGGCCAGATCTGGTCAAGGACGTTCGAGATTTTGTGAGCTCCTGCACTTCCTGTGCCCGTAACAAGTCACCACGTCTCAAGCCAGCAGGTCTGCTGCTGCCGTTTCCGATACCCAGGTGTCCATGGACTCATATAGCCATGGATTTTATTACGGATTTGCCATCTTGCTCTGGGAATTCTGTCATCTGGGTGGTAACTGACTGGTTCTCAAAAATATCTCATTTTGTTCCGCGGCCAGGTCTGCCGTACGCTCCTCGTATGGGCAGTATGTTCATCCTCCACATCTTCCGGCTACATGGCCTCCCTCTGCACATTGTCCGGACCGTGGTGCCCAGTTTGTTTACAGATTCTGGCATTCCCTCTGCAACCAACTGCAGGTCAAGTTGGAATTCTCCTCCGCATTCCATCCTCAGTAGAAATGGGCGAATTTGTTAAAATTCGGTTCGTCCCGATTTGCCAAATTTTTCGTAAAATTTGATTCGGTCCCAATCGAATTATGACGAATTGCGTTAAAACACAGGTATTTTCTGGCTGCAGAGAGCCTGTAGGTTATTGTAGAACATTGTGCCATGCTTAAATATGCATAGGGAGCATGGTTTGGTCTTCAAACAATGCTGTGTTTTAGTATGACTTCCATAAGACAGCCGCTGCTCTTAGAATCGATTCACTCTTCACATCCATGTGCACTTACAGAGGCCAACTTCACCAAGTAAGCAAAGCAGGAACACAGCCTGACAAAGTCACGTCTGTGTCAGCTCGAACAGACCGAGCTGAGGGCCAAAATCCCACTATAACATCAAAGAGTGCACTCTTTTTACACTGACATCAGATGATTCCATAGATTACGACAGAACCTGTTCTGTTAAACGCGTATACGTGTAGAAACCCTCCTGAAGAGTGGAGAGGGTGTTCTTCTTTTCACACGTCAGTGTCCTCTTTCAATTGGTCAATAATCCATCATTATTGCTAAAGCCAAAAACAAACAGGAGTTGATCCAGAATATGATCCAGAGATGAGCAGCAAATGGGATACATGCATGTCCTGTGTGTTCTGTATCCACTCCTGCATTTGGCTATCAATCCTGAAGCTTTTCATCCTTTTGGAAGATGAAATGAAGGGGAACCAAACACTGGCAACGTCATAGAGTGGTGGAGGGTGAAAACAGCATTATGGAAATCACAAGGTGTTCCAGGGAGACATCGGTCAGTTGGCAGCAGCATGAGTAGGCTGCAGAGTGGCACAATGACAAACTATGGAGGTGGTAGAAACATGGTAGACCACGTAGTGGCACAATGATAACAGCGTGGAGGTGGCGGGAGCAGCATCAGCAGCAGCAACAGGAGCCCACAGGTGGCAGCAACATGGTGGCAGCAACATGGAAAGCCACAGAGTGGTCCAGTGACAGAGTGTGGAGGTGGCGGCAGCAGCAGCATCAGCAGCAGCAAAAGGAGGCCACAAAGTGGCACAATGATAAGAGTGTGGAGGTGGCGGCAGCAGCATCAGCAGCGGCAACAGGAGGCCACAGGTGGCAGCGACATGGAAAGCCACAGAGTGGTCCAATGACAGAGTGTGGAGGTGGCGGCAGCAGCAGCATCAGCAGCAGCAAAAGGAGGCCACAAAGTGGCACAATGATAAGAGTGTGGAGGTGGCGGCAGAAGCAGGAGCCCACAGGTGTCAGCAACATGGTGGCAGCAACAGGGAAAGCCACAGGGTGGCACAATGCTATAATGTGGAGGAGGCATCAGTAGCAGCAGATTGGAGACGCCATATCCATTATACATTACAGTTTTCCTGAAAAAATCAGGCCTTTGACAAAAAAGAGCTCCAAAGGTAGCAGCAGCAGCATGAGGTCAGAGGTGTGGAGGTGGTGGCAACATGGTAGGCCACAGAATGGCACAATGATATAGTGTAGAGGTGGCATCAGTAGCAGCAGATTGGAGATGCCACATTCATTATACATTACAGTTTTCCTGAAAAAATCAGGCATTTGACAAAAAAAAAAAACTCCAAAGGTGGCACCAGCAGCAGCAACATGAGGTCAGAGGTGTGCAAGTGGCGGCAACATTGTAGGCCACAGAGTGGCACAATGATATAGTGTGGAGGTGGCATCAGCAGCAGCAGGATCCCGCAGAGTGGCACAATGATAGAGTATGGAGGCGGCATCAGTAGCAGCAGCAGGAGCCTGCAGGGTGGCACAATGATAGAGTCTGGAGGTGGCATCAGTAGCAGCAGCAGCAGGAGCCCGCAGAGTGGCACAATGATATAGTGTGAAGGTGGCATCAGTAGCAGCAGGAGCCTGCAGAGTGGCACAATGATCTTGTGTGTTGGTGGCATCAGTAGCAGCAGCAGCAGGAGCCTGCAGATTGGCACAATGATATAGTGTGAAGGTGGCATCAGAAGCAGCAGCAGCAGGAGCCCGCAGAGTGGCACAATGATATAGTGTGGATTTGGCGTCAACAGCAGCACCAGATGCACGCAGGGTGGCACGATAATATATTGTGGAGGTTGCATCAGAAGCAGCAGGAGCCTGCAGCGTGGCACCATGATATAGTGAAGAGGTGGCGGTCAATTCCAGTTCCTGGTAAAGATGGTAGGAGGCAGATGGTGCAGCTGGCAGCAGATGTGGGGCATCAGGCGGGTGGCAGCATCAGAATAGTGGCCGAGGCAGGTAGTTAGAACCTCAACTCATTCCTCCAGGTTTGGAGGAGGTGTCATGGCTGATCTAATGTATTAGGCATTGGCGAGTTGAAATCCTGGCCGATCCAAGCCTGATTCATCTTGACAAAGGTCAGTCTCTTCACATTACGGGTGGACAAGTGAGTTCTCCTTGGGGTAATGATGGCCCCCACCGCACTGAACACCCGCTCTGATGCCACACTACTGGCCGGGCAGGACCGCTTCTCTACTGCAAACTCCGCAAGTTGCGGCCACACATCAAGTTTGGCTGCCCAGTAGTCCATGGGATTCTCTACCTGAGGTGGTAAAGTGCTGTCGAAGTAGGCCACCACCTGCTAGTGCAGGATCTGCTCCATGTCCTGCTGCTGCTGGTGGCGGCTACCCTCCTCACTTGGTTGGGTGAAGGAAGTTGCTCAATAAGGAATCCAGACTTAAGCTGCTGCTGATGGAGCTGCTACTGCTCCTACACCCCCAGTCCCCCAAAGCAGCCGTGGCAGTAGTATGCGAGCGATGACTGCCAGATATCCCCCAGTCAGACCTGACAGAGGATGGACAATGTCGCACATAGGCAGCGGCCAACTCTGTGCACAGTATTTCTCTATAGTATGCCAGTTGTTTCTCCCTCTCAGCAGCTGGAAAAAAGTCACCCATTTTTGCCTGGTAGCGAGGGTCCAAGAGGGAGGAGAGCCAAAAGTCATCCCTATGGCGGATGTTGACTATTCGGCTGTCACTAGTTAGGCAAAGTAGCATGCTGCGGGCCATCTGAACAAGTGACTCTGAGGGACTCCCGGCCTGCATCTCCACAGTATACTGCCACTGTGCTTCTGGGTCATCTGCCTCGTCTTCTACCTCCTCCGGATGCTCCTGCTCCTCTACAACTGACAGTGTAATACCTGCGAAAATCACTGCTTAAAGTACGTGGATTTGACACATAAATCTGACTGTAAACTATAGGCCCAAAAAGGTAGGCAATGTGCATTATACAGATACCACACAACTGTCAGTGTAATATCTGCGAAAATCACTGTATAAAGTATGTTGATTTAACACTAGAGATGAGCGAACATGCTCGTCCGAGCTTGATGCTCGGTCGAGCAATCTCCCTCGACCCATAATCTTCCCATTCATATTGTGGATATAGGGGAAAAAATGGAAAAAATAAACTTTATGTTCTTTTAAAACATAGGTTAAACATATGTTTACATAAATTTCTAATATATTCTTTGAATAGGAGAGAAAAAAGGGTTATTTACCCGGTAGTCAATCGCAATCGTAGACAAATAATTAAAAGGGTTGGCCACTTTTCCTCATCTGTTTTTTTACAGTGTGAAGGTGAGTTCTATCTGTTCATGGGCAATCTCCCTGCCAGGACCTTGGGGTTGGACACTTTTCAATAAATCTGTTCCTTTAGACATATCCCTGCATTTATATGTACCTGTACTTTTACCTCCTGTGAGAGCTACAACCTTGACCTGTTACCACTATGCTGTCCTCTGCATATACACACAACTTCCTGTTTCTCACACCTTCAGTCTGTCCTAATGGAGACACGTAGAACAATAGTGACCGCACACTTGAGGGGGGTGGTGCTCAATGTAGGATTCTCAATCCACGTTCAATCTTATATGGAGAACATGGCACACACCAATTCTGAATTTTTCAAATGATTTTTATTTCAGTGATTCTATCACATAGCAAAGCCTTCACCATAGCAAAAAGAATTTTAAAGAGTAATTTTTCACAGATCTTTAAACATTAAGTACGACGTTTCGGTCATCACGACCTTTGTCAAGTAGGATCTGACCTAGGGTGGAAAAACATGCAATAAATACAAGGCTAGAGTAAGCTATAAAGGGGAGAAGGGGAGAGGGTGTAGTACAAATATATACATATATACAGGACGTCCTTTGTAAGAGATATATGCAGGTGTTGAGATACATATCAGAGGTAACATTGGCAAGACTGAAGTGGTAAGAGAGAAGTATGGGGTAGCGTTAGTGCAGAGGGATAAAGGTATGTAGGGGCGATATAGAGTGGGATCAATGGGGCAGCGAGAGAGGGCAAAAGTACTTACATGAGAAGTTTGGGATATGGAGGAGTAGTGAGGCCGCCAGTGTGTGTGGCCACAGGGTGGTTTAAATAGCGTGTGCGCGCCACCGGAAGTGTACTGCGCATAACCGGAAGTGACGTCACCGGAAGTGCACTGCGCATGACCGGAAGTGACGTCCGGGACACTACAATGCAAAACCGGAAGTGACGTATGGGTTGCTATAGCAGCGAGACGCTGTCTGGGGACAAGAGCGCCGGCACATCGCTCACCTTGTAAAGAATATATAGGGTGTGATATGTCGCATCTGGCGGACTTGGGGGGCATATGTTGAGAAGAGAAAGTATGTGATTGGGAAAAAAAGGGGGGAGGAGCTGTAGGGGAACAGTAGATTGAGTTCAGAGTAGATAGTGTGAGTAAAGTATGTTGAATGGATAGTAATAAAATATAACCTTAGGATAAGGTCTAATGATTGGGTGTACTATGTGTGGTAATTACCATCCTGGGAGAGACAAGAAGACGATGCAGATTCTATGCTGTTTATTTTTCTGTAAGAGAAGGGAATAACTAAGTTAAAGTAAATCACATCAATGTGGCATAGAAACATACATAAATGAAAATTATATAGGACATTAGGACAGGTTCGGTCATAAGCCCTATTCAGGCCCAATGGTTCGATTGTCTGCAAGATGTGGATCCAGTAGGATTCACGATTACGCAAGAACGCTATCCTGTTGCCCCCTCTGCGGGGGGTTTCCACCTGTTCAATTATTTGGAAGCGTAATTGAGAGGGGTGTTGGTGGCACTTGACAAAATGCGCTGGAACTGGTAATAAAGTTTGATTTGTCCTTATCGTTGATTTGTGCTTACTAATCCTGTCCTTTATGGGATTTACAGTTTCTCCCACGTATAGGAGCCCACATGGACATTTGAGAAGGTAGACCACGAAACGTGAATTGCAGGTGAAGTATCCTTGTATAGGGTACCGTTGCCCAGTCCTGGGATGGCAGAAGGATTCCCCACGAATGATGGAAGAACATTGACTACAATTAAGGCAGGGGAATGTGCCTTTTTTAGGGGTGGACAGAAACATTTGCTTAGTTTTTTGAAAGCTTCCTATGTCAGCCCGTACTAGCCTGTCCCTCAAGTTCTTTGTGCGTTTATAGCACATGAGGGGGGGAGATTGGAATTCCTGGATGTCGGGGTAGGCTTGTTTGAGTAGTGGCCAGTGTTTTTTAATAGTTCTAGTCAGAAGTGGGGAAGTGGGATGGTATTGGTGAATGAATGCTACTCTTTGGGGTTTCTCTTTGGGTTTATTGTTGGTTTGTGTGGTGAGTCTCCTCTCTGTTTCTGTTAGAATGTTTGTGGGGTAACCTCTCCTCTGAAATTTAGCTGCCATTTCTGTCATTCTTTCCTTTTTCTTTAATGGGTCACTGACTATTCTGTTCACTCGATTGAATTGGGATATTAGAAGTGATTTCTTGGTCTGTGGTGGATGTGAGCTGTGGAAATGTAAGAGTGTGTTTCTGTCGGTCGGTTTGACATAAAGATCTATAGAGATGTTTCCTCGGGGATCCTGTATCACAAGTGTGTCTAGAAAGTTCATCTGGTGGGTATCATGATGCAGTGTGAACTGCAATTCGGGTGTGACAGAATTGAGGTAGTTGTGGAAAGTGAGTAAGGAGTCCAATGAGCCCCTCCATACGCAGAACACATCATCTATATATCTTCGCCAATATAAGGAGGATTGCTGAAACGTCTCGTTGTTGTATACATGGTCCTTTTCGAAGAAGGCCATGTATGTGTTGGCGTATGGAGGGGCTACATTGGACCCCATAGCAGTTCCCTGAGTTTGGAGGTAGAATTTATCTCCGAAGAGAAAGAAATTGTTGTAAAGAATGGTATGTAGGAGTTCCAGGATAAATTCTCTTTCGTGTTCGCCTATCTGGTCTTGATCTAGGAGTCTGCTAACCGCATCAATGCCTTTTTCGTGGGTGATAGACGTGTACAGGCTGCATACATCCCAAGTCACTAGGATCGAGGGTTGTGGAAGGGAAGAAAGGGCTTTTATAGAGTCCAAGAATTGTGTGGTGTCCAGTAGGAAGGATGGGGTTTGTTTGACCAGAGGGGTGAGAATTTTTTCGAGGTAAATCGATAGGGGTGCTAGTAATGAGTCAGTGAAGGCCACGATGGGTCTGCCCGGAGGTTTATCTAGTCTTTTATGGATTTTGGGAAGGGTATAGAAGACTGGTGTTATGGGGTAGGATTCTCAATCCACGTTCAATCTTATACGACATGGCACACACCAATTCTGATTTTTTCAAATGATTTTTATTTCAGTGATTCTATCACATAGCAAAGCCTTCACCATAGTAAAAAGAATTTTTAAAGAGTATTTTTTTTCACAGATCTTTAATATTAGGTACGACCGTTTCGGTCATCACGACCTTTGTCAAGTAGATCTGACCTAGGTGGAAAAAACTGCAGTAATACAAGGCTAGTATGTTATTAGGGGGGAGGGGAGAGGGTATAGTGCAAATATATACTATATACAAGACGTCCTTTGTAAAGACATATAAACACTTGGTATGTAGTATTGAGATACATATCATGGTAACATTGGCAAGACCAAAATGAAATGGTGAAGAGAGAAGTATAGGGTAGCGTTGTGGAGAGGAATCTAGGTATGAAAAGCGATATATAGTGGGGTCGATGGGCAGCGAATCAGGGAGAAAGGGCTGTTACTTACATGAGAAGTCTGTAATAGGGGGTGGAGTATGGCCGCCAGTGTGTTGGCCCGAGGTGGTTTAAATAGCTGTGCGGCTGTCACCGAAGTGCACGTGCTCATGACCGGAAGTGACGTCCGGGACATCGCAGTGCAAAACCGGAAGTGACTTACTTTAACTTTTGTTATTTCCCTTCTCTTACAGAAAAAATAACAGCATAGAATCATCATCGCTCTTCTCTCCTCTCCCAGGATGGTAATTACACCACACATAGTACACCCAATCATTAGACCTAATCTAAGGGCGCTACCTATTACCCATACAACAACACTTTACTCAGATAACTTACTCTCTACTCAATCTTTGATCCCCTACAGCTCTCCCCTTTTTTTTCAATATATCCCTCCTTTCCATATTCACCCCCTAGCCCGCCAGATGCGACACATCCACCCTACATTTCTGCAGGTGCGCGATGTGCCGGCGCTCTGTCCCACACAGCGTTCCGTTTGCTACAGCAACCCGGCGTCACTTCGGTTTTTGCATGCGATGTCCCGGACGTCACTTCCGGTCATGCGCAGTGCACTCCGGTGACGCGCACACGCTATTTAAACCACCTCGCGGCCACACGACACTGGCGGCCTCACTACTCCCCCTATTACAGACTTCTCATGTAAGTATTACAGCCCTTTCTCTCCCTGATTTGCTGCCCATCGACCCACTATATATGCTTTTCCATACCTAGATTCCTCTCCACAAACGCTACCCTATACTTCTCTCTCTCACCATTTCATTTTTTGTTGTCGTGCCAATGTTACCAATGATAGTATCTCAATTAGAGATGAGCGAGCCTAAAATGCTGCGGGTACTCGTATTCGAGACGAAACTTTCCCGATGCTCGAGTGCTCGTTTCGAGTAAGAAGTCCCCATTGAAGTCAATGGGAGACTCGAGCATTGTTCAAGGGGACCAAGGCTCTGCACAGGGAAGTTGGCCAAACACCTGGGAACCTCAGAAAAGGATGGAAACACTAACGGAAATGGACAGGAAACAGCAGGGGCAGCATGCATGGATGCCTCTGAGGCTGCTTAAAGCACCATTATGCCAAAATTGGCAACAGCATGGCCATGACAGAGTGACAGAATAAGCTAGATAGCAGTCTAAAACATCCAATCCTACATTGATAATTGACCTGACACTATAGGGGACGGACATGCAGAGGCAGCGCGGCAGCAGCGGAAGGCTAGAGAGTGGCATGGCACTAGAGATGAGCGAACATACTCGTCGGCTTGATGCTCGATCGAGCATTAGCGTTACTCGTACTGCTCGTTGCTGCGGACGAGTATTCGCGCACCGACTCGAGAAAATGGCAGCTCCCGCCGTTTTTCCTTTTTGCGGCCAGAAACAGAGCCAATCACAAGCCAGGAGACTCTGCACTCCCACCAGCATGACGTGGTACCCTACACGTAGATAGCATGGTTGGGCTGGCCACATCAGGTGACCCTGGGATAGACTAGCCGCTGCCACGCGCGGCTCGGATCATTCTCTGTCTGGATGCTGCTAGGGAGAGAGCTGCTGCTGCTAGGGAAAGCGTTAGGGTGTTATAGCTTACTGTTAGGCAGGACTGATTCTAAAGAGACCCAACAGCCCTCTTGCGGTACAAAACGTTATAATTTTGGTTTTGTTTTATTTCAGCTTAGAAAACTTCATATTTGTTGAGGAATATAGCAGGGGGACGTGCTACCATTGTTTTTTAGCATCTTTAATTGATCACACATATCCACCAGCCACCTACAACACCCAAATGGACAACTTTATTATGGTTTGAGTAGAAGAGGCACAGTCTGCCAGTTTTTTCTTTTTATGTTACCTTTATTTTTTTCATAACTCAGCGTCCTCTCATCTTGCCTAGTCGTGGTGCTGCTAATACTTGGCTAGAAAATAGCCATATGGAAAGGTGGGAAAAATAACAAACTCTAATAATCCTACAGTATCGTTACTATATATTTGATTTCTTTCTGATCCTGCTGGTGTACTGTAATTGTCTGCATGCATCATACTATGCACAAGTTGTTGGGTAGGAAGTGGGAGTGGATGATGGTAGAGAAAATCGGTATGATAAAAAAGAGCCAATATATCGGCTTCAGACTGTGGTATGCGGACGTTACGAGGGCGAGCTCGATCAGGGGCAGGTGGCGTAGGGGTGTGCAAAGTTACATAATAACACTGGCTGCAGTACTGGACGTTGGTGGGCGCTAAGTCAGCGTATTCTGTTGTACTGGCTGGAGCGCAGGAAACAGAACGAACTATCCTACAATATCCCAGCTGACACCGATAACAAAAACGCTGCTCAGATGTGGGAGAAGAACTAAGGAAATACATATTACGGGATCAGCAGTGGAGTTGTATTTCTTTGAGGTAGGGGTATCAATATTACATAAGGACAGCAAGTCTGCCAGTTTCCTGTTGTTAGTTTACGTTTATGTTTTTGTTCTGTTGTTTTCTCCTTCCATACCCCCCTTAAATCGTCTCCGGTCTACCTCCTCAGCCTCAGCGATTGAGCACCACCCCCCTCAAGTGTGCGGTCACTATTGTTCTACGTGTCAACACTCTCACCTAGGACCAGCACCTAATACGTCCAGATGTCGACTAATACCTTCTCATACAATGAAGAAGAAGCAAACGAGATCATTGAAAAGGTAACACTGACAAGTCAATTCCTACAAACTCCGACCTCAGAAATACGAGCCAGGGACTTTGAAAGGGAATACAGAAAGTTCTCAGCTTATAAACTCCATTGTGCAACCTTGACCGAATATTATAAGGTGGAAAGAATCCCCAGAGGGCTCCGCTGCAACTTGTTTCCCACTCTCTTTAAAGAAGATACGGAATTTTGCAAAAAATTCGAAAGCATTCTCAACAAATGCTCATTTGACCTGATCCTCCTAACCGTAGAGACCCTTCAAGCAAAGATTACAGAGACCTCCAATCTTCTCAAGTCTATCGAACAACAACTAAGCTCCTCCCTACCTCCAGACGATTGGACAAAACTCAAAGATAAAGTGGATCAAACCATTTCAGAATTCAGAGTTGAAACAGAGAATAAGAAGAGGACCAAATTTCTACGAGACACTGAGGATTACCAACAAAAAAGAGTCTACAAGTGGCAGGATTCAAACTTTCAAGGCTACCGACAAAGACGACGCTCTCAACGCCGATCTTCGTCATCAAGTGGCGATAGATCCAACGACTCACGCAAACGCCGTTTTTTAGGCCACGGTCGCCCCACTCCCTCCTACCAACATCAGGATCCACAAACACAAGACACACACGACCAACGAGACGAGGGCGCAAGAAGAAAACAACCTCCTCCACCCAAAGCTCAGACCCGATCCCAGGTGAGTGTGACCAGGTGGTCAACATCTCTTCCCAAACACTAACCCCTATAGATATGGCCGTATTGAGCAAAGGTTTAAGTTTCTGTCCCACAACCCCGCTTAACACCTTCAACTTAGAAGACGATTTACACCGCTTTTATAGGTCTCTACATCTCAGAACCCACTTTGCAGAATCCCCATACACCACCACAGACTCGGATAATACCTCCAACATCACTATTAACAAACTAGGGTTACGAAACAAGAGTAAATACAATCCACCCACCCACCATCACCCAGTCGAGACCTACATCTCACTAGTCGAGAGCGACGTCCAGAAGCTCAAAGACAACATAAAGAAAAATAAATACAAATACCATTCCAATCTCAGCCCCCTAGAGAAACAGGCCCTTAAGAATCTACAAGACTCTAAAAACCTGGTCATAAAACCAGCAGATAAGGGGGGTGCCATCGTAGTGATGGACAAAACTGACTACATACAGGAGATTCACTCCCAACTAGGAAATCCCACTACGTACCAAGAACTTCAGAAAGACCCCACACCACAAATCACTCAATCGATCCACAACATCATCACCAAATATCTGACCCTAGGCACCATCGATTCCAAAACCGCACAATTCCTAGTCAACCACCATCCCATAACACCAGTCTTCTATACCCTTCCCAAAATCCATAAAAGACTAGATAAACCTCCGGGCAGACCCATCGTGGCCTCCACTGACTCATTACTAGCACCCCTATCGATTTACCTCGAAAAAATTCTCACCCCTCTGGTCAAACAAACCCCATCCTTCCTACTGGACACCACACAATTCTTGGACTCTATAAAAGCCCTTTCTCCCCTTCCACAACCCTCGATCCTAGTGACTTGGGATGTATGCAGCCTGTACACGTCTATCACCCACGAAAAAGGCATTGATGCGGTTAGCAGACTCCTAGATCAAGACCAGATAGGCGAACACGAAAGAGAATTTATCCTGGAACTCCTACATACCATTCTTTACAACAATTTCTTTCTCTTCGGAGATAAATTCTACCTCCAAACTCAGGGAACTGCTATGGGGTCCAACGTAGCCCCTCCATACGCCAACACATACATGGCCTTCTTCGAAAAGGACCATGTATACAACAACGAGACGTTTCAGCAATCCTCCTTATATTGGCGAAGATATATAGATGATGTGTTCTGCGTATGGAGGGGCTCATTGGACTCCTTACTCACTTTCCACAACTACCTTAATTCCGTCACACCCGAATTGCAGTTCACACTGCATCATGATACCCACCAGATGAACTTTCTAGACACACTTGTGATACAGGATTCCCTAGGAAACATCTCTATAGATCTTTATGTCAAACCGACCGACAGAAATACACTCTTACATTTCCACAGTTCACATCCACCACAGACCAAGAAATCACTCCCAATATCCCAATTCAATCGAGTGAACAGAATAGTCAGTGACCCATTAAAGAAAAAGGAAAGAATGACAGAAATGGCAGCTAAATTTCAGAGGAGAGGTTACCCCACAAACATTCTAACGGAAACAGAGAGGAGACTCACAACACAAACCAACAATAAACCTAAAGAGAAACCCCAAAGAGTAGCATTCATTCACCAATACCATCCCACTTCCCCACTTCTGACTAGAACTATTAAAAAACACTGGCCACTACTCAAACAAGCCTACCCCGACATCCAGGAATTCCAATCTCCCCCCCCGTCTCAGAACCCACTTTGCAGAATCCCCATACACCACCACAGACTCGGATAATACCTCCAACATCACTATCAACAAACTAGGGTTACTAAACAAGAGTAAATACAATCCACCCACCCACCATCACCCAGTCGAGACCTACATCTCACTAGTTGAGAACGATGTTCAGAAGCTCAAAGACAACATAAAGAAGAATAAATACAAATATCATTCCAACCTCAGCCCCCTAGAGAAACAGGCCCTTAAGAATCTACAAGATTCTAAAAACCTGGTTATAAAACCAGCTGATAAGGGGGGTGCCATTGTAGTGATGGACAAAACTGACTACATACAGGAGATTCATTCCCAATTAGGTAATCCCACTACGTACCAAGAACTTCAGAAAGATCCCACACCACAAATCACCCAATCAATTCACAACATCATCACCAAACATCTGACCCTAGGTACCATCGATTCTAAAACAGCCCAATTCCTAGTCAACCACCATCCCATAACACCAGTCTTCTATACCCTTCCCAAAATCCATAAAAGACTAGATAAACCTCCAGGCAGACCCATCGTGGCCTCCACTGACTCATTACTAGCACCCCTATCGATTTACCTCGAAAAAATTCTTACCCCCCTGGTCAAACAAACCCCATCCTTCCTATTGGACACCACGCATTTCTTGGACTCCATAAAAGCCCTCTCTCCCCTTCCACAACCCTCGATCCTTGTGACTTGGGATGTATGCAGCCTGTACACGTCTATCACCCACGAAAAAGGCATTGATGCGGTTAGCAGACTTCTAGATCAAGACCAGATAGGCGAACACGAAAGGGAATTCATCCTAGAACTCCTACACACCATTCTTTACAATAATTTCTTCCTCTTCGGAGATAAATTTTACCTCCAAACTCAGGGAACCGCTATGGGGTCCAATGTAGCCCCTCCATACGCTAACACATACATGGCCTTTTTCGAAAAGGACCATGTATACAACAATGAGACTTTTCAGAGATCCTCTTTATACTGGCGAAGATATATAGATGATGTGTTCTGCGTGTGGAGGGGCTCATTGGACTCCTTACTCACTTTCCACAACTACCTCAATTCTGTCACACCCGAACTACAGTTCACACTGCATCATGATACCCACCAGATGAACTTTTTAGACACACTTGTGATACAGGATCCCCTAGGAAACATCTCCATAGATCTTTATGTCAAACCGACCGACAGAAACACACTCTTACATTTCCACAGCTCACATCCACCACAGACCAAGAAATCACTCCCAATATCCCAATTTAACCGAGTGAACAGAATAGTCAGTGACCCATTAAAGAAAAAGGAAAGAATGACAGAAATGGCAGCTAAATTTCAGAGGAGAGGTTACCCCACTAACATTCTAACGGAAACAGAGAGGAGACTTACCACACAAACCAACAATAAACCCAAAGAGAAACCCCGAAGAGTTGCATTCATTCACCAATACCATCCCACTTCCCCACTTCTGACTAGAACTATTAAAAAACACTGGCCACTACTCAATCAAGCCTACCCCGACATTCAGGAGTTCCAATCTCCTCCCCTCATGTGCTACAAACGCACAAAGAACTTGAGGGACAGGCTGGTACGGGCTGACATAGGAAGCTTTCAAAAAACTAAGCAAATGTTTCTGTCCACCCCAAAAAAAGGCACATTCCCCTGCCTTAATTGTAGTCAATGTTCTTCTATCATTCGTGGGGAATCTTTCTCCCATCCCAGAACTGGACAACGGTACCCTATACAAGGATACTTCACCTGCAATTCACGGTTTGTGGTCTACCTCCTCAAATGTCCATGTGGACTCCTATACGTGGGAGAAACTGTAAACCCCATAAAGGACAGGATTAGTAAGCACAAATCAACGATAAGGACAAACCAAACTTTATTACCAGTTCCAGCGCATTTTGTCAAGTGCCACCACCACCCCTCTCAATTACGCTTCCAAATAATTGAACAGGTGGAAACCCCCCGTAGAGGGGGCAACAGGATAGCGTTTTTGCGCAATCGTGAATCCTACTGGATCCACACCCTGCAGACAATCGAACCATTGGGCCTGAATAGGGCCTATGACCGAACCTTTTCCTAATGTCCTATATAATTTCATTTATGTATGTTTCTATGCCACATTGATGTGATTTACTTTAACTTATGTTATTTCCCTTCTCTTACAGAAAAAATAACAGCATAGAATCTGCATAGTTCTTCTTTGTCTCTCCCAGGATGGTAATTACCACACATAGTACAC